>QKQZ01019564.1:0-18727 GCA_003595255.1 Solenopsis fugax
CACTTGTATTTCTATTGTGTCTGTTTTTTGTTTATAAGTGCGGCCCATTTTTCACTAAAAAAACCAAAAAAAAAACACGAACATAAATCGTGAAAAGGTTTTCCTCCTATGGCATACTCGAGTATATGTAGGTCCGATTTGGACACCCCAAAAAAGGTCCGATTTGGACAAGGGTTCTTTTAAATTTTGGAACAAATTTTACAATAAACTACAAAAATGATCACAAAACGATTGATATTTTTGAATTCTACATTCTTTAATTATCTTAAATCAATTATCTTTCAAATTTTTAACATCTTTTAAATAATAATTTACAAAGATTTTCTTTTTTTAAAAAAATTTTCGCACGATGACTGAAAATACATATTCGCCACTATTTTGTGAATGTTATGACAGAGAACTGTCAAACTGCTGTCACATGTTCGGTGTCTTATAAGGACTGTACATTATAAATGTTACGCAAATCTGCTTAACCGTATTCATTTAAATTAAAAAGGTCCGATTTACCCCACTTTCTCCTATTCTTTAAATATCATCAAAATTATAGTAATTTCAAATTACAATATATTTAAATTAAATAATGTTCAAGGTGAATACAGATCGAATTTATAAATAAAAAACAAAGTAAATATTTTTACATTCTTTCTGCCGGTTCTCGTCACGAGAAAGTAGCAAGCGAGTATCCAAAATTCGATCAGAAATAGAAACGAGATGATACAGGGTATTCGTGCTAGAAACGCAGCTATATAAATGCGAGTATTCGAAATAATTATCGACGTTATGCAAATGGCCGCGCGCGAGGCGATTAAACGTTCTTGGTGGAACGCGCGACCGAGGGGCGCAGTGTCTCTCGCGGAAAAAAAAAACAGGAAAAATACGAGAAGCCGAGCAAATTAACGCGCACATCCACGCGACTCGCGAGCGTTAGCAAGAAAAATAACGGTGGTTATTTGCGGTAATTCCGGAAGCCGACTCTTTTTGCACGCGTCCCGCCGTGTCGTCCGCGTCGCCGCGTCGATCTCTCGATGATTGTGCTAACTCGAACCACTCAATTCTGACTCAGTGCAGTCTCATACAAAAAAAAGTATCAACTACATTTTCTAAGTATTTCTAAGTACAATGTTTCTACGACATCGATCAACAAACTCTCGGTTAAAAGCAAACAAATTCTATTAAAAATAATAATAATAATAATTCTAAGTTTCTACGAAATATTTTAATTAAAATATCAATTAAATTTAAACATTTTCTAGAAGGAATAAATTTCAGAAATCTAAACATTGAGAATATTCTAAATAGGGACAAAAATTTTAAGTAGAAAATACAGAGGAAACATAAATGCATAAAATTGAGATTTAATCTTACTAAAAACAAGGATCTCGCGAGATGCAACCGAAATTCATGCAGATTTATCTGCCGAATATGAGTGCTAATGCGGCTTTCGTGTATCCAAGATATCCAGGTTGATTCACTATCTCTTATCTCACTGAGATTTCGCTCGGAAATATCACTCAATCTCATTCTACAATTAAATCATTTCGCAGAGAAGAAAAAAGTGCGACTCTCGGCGCACACTGAAAAAAAGACTGGTTATAACTATCAAATGTATAGTGAAATAGTATCAATTAAATATTTGGTCACCAAAAATAATTTTATTTTACTAAATGTTTAGTAAGTATTATCAAATCTGGTATAAGTTATTTTACTAAACATTTAGTAAAATAAAATTATTTTTGGTTATATTGATAAAATATTTAATTGATACTATTTCACTATACATTTGGTAGTTATAACCAGACTTTTTTTTCAGTGCAGGATTAAAAATCTCGACACGATCAACGCAATCTTCGCGTTTTAGCCGCAGGATTTTCATGCGAGATCGAACGAGATAGATTTCGGAGCGCGAGATCAATGCGGCGTATTTCGGCGGCCTCTCTAGTTTTATCTCACTGGTTCTGAGATATCTTTCGCGGGTATAAGTATCGCGGGACGCTGCTCTCGCGCGCAGGATATCGCTCTCGCGGTTCAGGGACTCCGCGAAGTAGGTTTCCCGCGGATTAGCATAATACATTTGATCGCGCCATAGAATATCGTTAATAACGCAGTCACGGATACCCTTTCGGCCCGCGTGTCCTTCTACGATCCTTCGTGCGGCATAAACACCACTTCTTCTCCCTCTCTCTCTCTCTCCTTCTTTCTCTTTACGTACCGGTCGATTTATTTATATGTTATCGGCGAACATAAATAGTCAGCTAACGCACTGAATTGATTTTGTAAAATGCGTTCTCTGGAGCGAATTGATTTTACATTTCTCTGAATTAGCACTCCGCGGGAAACGCGTACAAGTTTGGTTGTCTGTCAAATAAAATTAAAGGCAAGGCATTACGGACTTTCGAAGTAAATTTTATTAAACCAGAACAGCCATTATACTAAATCCAATGCGCTCTTTTCGCGCGCAGTTTTTCAATCTCGTCATTAAAGGGGGTAGAGAAACGTAGTAAATCGAAAAATGTTTTGCAACACTATGTAAAACTTTTATTTAAAGAGATAGATAATTAAAGTGTTCCTGCTTTGGAAATATGTATTTTTATTAAGAAAAGTAAGAATTATTAATATTATAAGCAGTAATAAAATGGAGCTCCTAATTATAATTCTTTTATCATACAATTATGATCACAAATACTACTTTTCTCTCTCACAATCAATGTAATCCAAATGTTATAAAAAATATTGTTTCAAATTTCTCAGGTAAATAATCGTGGCTATCGCTTTGAAAAATGTTTTGAGAAAAATACGTTCCAAATTTAACAATACTTTCTCAACTGTAATTTTGCATCTTACTTTTTTTTAACGAGCATACATATTTTGAAAACAGTCACATTGTACATCTGTCTCTTTGAATATTTTATATGATGCTGAAAAAGTTTCCTGTCTTTCGATTCACTACACTGAGAAAAAAAATTATTAAATTTTAATAAATATTTGTTTGAATAGTTGCAATGAAATATTTACTTACGATACACAGAAAAAAAATTAATATCAAATCAACAATTCATTGTTTCATATATAAGCAAGAATATAAAATCTTCTTGGAAGAATTTATAATCTTAAACAGACAAAATTTGCTTACATGAAGAAAATTTTTCTCTTCACGTAAGCAAATTACGTCTGATTAAAATTATCAAATTCTTCCAAGAAGATTTTATATTCTAGCTTATATATGAAACAATAAATTGTTGATTTAATACTCATTTTTTTCTGTGTACATAAATATTTACTAAATAAAGAAATGATAGTTAAATTAAATCAATGATTCTTATACTAAAGAAGTATTTAATTACATTTAATAAATATTTCATTGCAACTATTCAACCAAATATTGATTAAAATTTAGCAATTTTTTCTCTCAGTGTAGGGTCCTAAACCCTTAAAAAGAGTCCAGTCACTTCATTTAAAATAAAATCTGCATCGATGCAGAAATGTGCCAAACTTTGGAGCATTTTAGAAAAACGGATATGTGGACAAACTTGTGACGGAGAATCAATTTCGTCGTTTAATGTATCGAACTGACATCGTAGATCTTCGAGATTGAGTCAGTCTAGCACCGTGTCCTTATCGATTCTCCAACTAAATTAATAATCGACAAAGGACGACGTGTTTCTGACGCGACTTTGCAATCACAATTACCAACTGACAATGCGGCATGGTGCAATCCATACGGCGCGCATAATCGATTTTCCGCGGCGGATATCGATCGCGCGAGCGCCCGCGAAACCTTGAACGTTCATTTGCAACTTAATGAACGACAACTCCGACGCGAAGCGTGGTGGATTCGCGCGGTTGGAAAATAGTGAATTCGATTCCGTCGATCTTACGCTCGCGCGCGCACGACGACACAATCGGTGCTTTTGATCGGATCAAAAATCCAATTATCGCCCCTATGAATTCTCCTTTTCATCCGCGACTCATTATAAACACTTTGCTCGAATCGATTCGCGATTCTCGACGGACGATTCGAGCTGCTCGCACAGAGCGTCATTTATCGCAGCCTCTCGAGGGAATTCTGTGCTAAATGAGAGAGGAAGAGAAAAATGCTCGAGAATAAGAGACGAGATATTGGCACATCGTATTGTGTTAAATACCCGAGTAATAATATTCGGAAATTTCACTTTCTTTCACCGGAGAAACGTAAAATGTCATTCTTACATATAAGTCAATAATTTTTCAAATATATCTCCGACAGAGCAGAATGTATATATTATAGTTGCATACGAATAGTTTCAGAATGCAAAGTTTCATACGTTACGATCTAATAAATGTCTTGAAAGATCTTATCGTGGCACGAAGGACTCGATAGAGTTAATTAAGCTTGGATTTGAATAAAGAGAGAAGCCAATGCGGCCCGTTTAAGATCGGGGCAGTCGTTCAGTAGGATAATTCGGGGATAATAGTGGGTGGAGTAACGGGATTGCGGGAATCAAGTAGACTCAAGGAGCAATTATCGGCTCTTTATCAAGGAGGGGGAGGTCTGCGGCGATTACGTGACCTTTCACTTTTCCACAATTTACTAACTCGACCGGCGGCGGTGACGTAAACGCGATCGCGTTGCATGCCGCTAAACACTCGCGGTTACGATGATTTTAACACATCGTTGCTTTATTTAACCACCGACCGTTCCCGAGAAAACACGCACCTTTATGTCCCGATAATTCATTATTCTAAGAGATACAGGCAAAAATACTCTGCAAAGAAATCTGTATTTGTTAAGAAAATATAATGTCCTCCTCAACGTTTCGCTAGTATTTCATTAATGCTTTCTAAAATCAGAGAGCACCTTTACACAGTTTCGCTCAATTTGAATATAAGTGAAAAGAATTAAAAATGTCAGAAATTCCCCTATTCCCAATTTCAAATTCTGGACGTTAAATTATCCATATTAACCCTTCTGTGCTATTATGGGTACATTCTAACTCAAATGCTATTGCTCAAGTTTAGTACAGTACCCGTCATTAAAATTTTGATAGCTTGAAGTAATGTTGAATAAAATTTTGCAACACATTATGGTAAATAGTGTCAGTTTAGTTATTCTAACTCTTTGTTACCTATAAAGTAAAAAATAGAGATAAATACTTTGAATTCGAATCGAATTTACTAGGATCGTTTTCGAATCTGAAAGGTTACTATCACTTCGATAATAATATTATAATTTGTATTATGTATATTCAATGTTTATTTATCAGAATAATACACAATTTTTTGTAATTATTTTTTTAAACTTGGCGATTTATTTTCTCATTTCTTAAAAAAAATCTGCAACGTCATTGAAAATTATTACTTTATCGCATTTAAATTAGCATATAATGCAAATCTAAGAAAATTTCATTCGAATTTGAATCAAAGAAATTTAGTTCAATTCGATTCGACGTGAAAATTTCAAATTCGATTCAATTCGATATGTTATAAAAAATTCAATTTAATTCGATTTCACAAATGCTTGATTCGCACACATAGAAAAAAAATTAGTATTAAATCAACAATTCATTGTTTCATATATAAACAAGAATATAAAATCTCCTTGGAAGTATTTATAATCTCAAAGAGACAATTTGCTAACATAAAGAAATTTTGTTTTTTCATGTAAGCAAATTATGTCTGATCAAGATTATCAAATTCTTCCAAGAAGATTCTATATTCTTGCTTACATATGAAACAATGAATTGTTGATTTGATAATCATTTTTTTCTGTGTAAGATGTGAATTAGATGCTAGAAACAAAATTTTTCAATTTCAATGTTTTGAATCATTAAAATTTTGTAATATTATTTTTAAGTGTGATTTTGTCTACTAAATATAGAGGAATAAAAATATTATTAGCTCTTTAGTCAGTATATTGAATTCCGATCAGAATTTCCTTTTCACAGAAAAAAAATTAGTATCAAATCAACAATTCACTGTTTCATATGTAAGCAAGAATATAAAATCTTCTTGAAAATATTTATATTTTTAAAGAGACATAATTTGCTAACATAAAGAAATTTTGTTTCTTCATGTAAGCAAATTATGTCTGATCAAGATTATCAAATTCTTCCAAGAAGATTCTATATTCTTGCTTATATTATATGAAACAATGAATTGTTGATTTGATAGTCATTTTGTTCTATGCACCTAATAGAAAACAAGTATATAGAAAATTTTTTAAAGTGTAAGAAAAATTCTTCAAATTGTGGGAGAATTTTCCAAGATGTAAGAAAAATATAAGTGGTACTCTAGTGTTAATAGCCATTTATCTCGGTCGCGCGTTAATATGAGGTTCTCCCTGAGCTTGGAACTCGTGGCATATTACACGTGGAATTATTTCCATGAAACTGAGACTTTTTCGACGTTTCGTACGCAAGGACTGAATAAATCACGCGATTACGAGCCGCGGTGTTTATTTAACACCCAACTCTCGTAGAGACGCAGTTTCGCAGGTTGCGGCAATTGCCTCGACTTATTCTCGCGAATTAGACGGAGAGTTCGGCTCAAGGCCTCTCGCGCGAAACACGAAGGATTTATTCTCGGGCAGGACAGGACAGGAATTAGGCGATCACGCTCGTGCCCGCAAGGTGTACCGTCGCCATAATCGCCATAATCGCGATATTCGCCTCTCCGGAACACAATGTTGCCGCAAGAGCGTTGCGGTCGCTGCTGCACCCATTGCAGCGCGACGCGCCGCGGATAAGAGGCGCGAATGCATTCAATGCAATTACGATGTAAGCCGTCGATCGCGCTCGGCTCGTTCCTTCTTTCCTCTTCTTTTCTCCTTTTTTTTTTCTTCTTTGCTTCTTTTCTTTTCCGCGAGCGCCGAGCTCGCGCGCGCCCATCCGTGAGAGTTCACAACCATTCATCATTGAAATGCAGCATGCGGCGTGCAGCATTGCACCACTACCACCACCACTACCACCACCGCCATCATCATCGACATGTATGCGAGAGACGAACGAACGCCCTGTGATTTCATCTATAGGTTTGCGCGATTGCATCGTCTTCGCCCGAGAATCTACATTGTATCGCCAACCCCTCGACCTTTGTCAAATCGACGCTCTCGCGAACCGGAAGAAAGCAATAACGTCCGTCGTGGTTGAAATCAACTCTTGCTCAAGAGTTTCCAATATGGGAATAATAGAGAACAAGTTTGCTACAATTTATAATATAACAACGTAATTTATAATAGATAATAATTCATAATAATTGATTTTTCCTTTTACGCAAATTTTCTTAGATTATGATAGAAAAAAAACGAGCACAAGTTTTTAACGACAAATTCGCGTTATAAAGCATTTAATTATTTATTTTTCAAAAATCTATGCCAAACAAGAATAATAACAATTAATAATTAATTGGGAATAGCACACTTAAGGTGTCTCGAAATGATTAAATTTAGAGATTAGATTAATTCAGCTTAATTTAAAAGCTACAAGAATTTTTGGGTTGCAAGCAATTTAAACGTTGTGATAAATGACTTTCTCGTCATCTCCGTTAAGAAAAAAAATTGCTAAAATTGTGCTAATATTCGTTTTATCGGTCTTACTTGCATTATTCAAATTGTTTTTAAATTCATACACTGAGAGAAAAAATTGTAGTGGTGGCAACTATAAGGGGACAACCATACAAATTTTGTTAATATAATTATAGTATAGTTTTGTTAATATAATTATAGTTAAGTGAACTATATTGTAGTTATTGCAACTAAGTTAATGGTTAAGAGAACTAATAAAAAATAGTTGTAAGTATACTATATAATATAGTAATTACAAAACTATTTTTTATTAGTTTTCTTAACCATAAACTTAGTTGCTATAACTATAATATAGTTCACTTAACTATATATTATAATTATATTAACAAAATTTGTATGGTTGTCCCCTTATAGTTGCCACCACTACAATTTTTTCTCTCAGTGTACGAGCTGCGGCTTCATATTTAACGTATTCTGAATTGGATTCCAAGTTGAAGAATCTGTACAAGGACATCTGACGGTTTTGGAACACCATGTTTTGCACAAAAGTGTGCAAGGAGCATGGCTGAAGAGAAAGGATACCCAAAGAAAGAAAGCCATCGCGCGGCACGTCGCGTTTTGAAGGATTCACCTCCCTCGATCTCCGTGGCCCGCGGCGTTTCTCGGATTTCCTGGAAACAGGTACAACCGCATCTTGACCGCGGGTGTACCGGGTGTCGGGCCATGACAGAGAAACTCTCGCGATGTTTCTGCTTCAAAATCGCGACAGCTCGCCGAGAAAAGAATCAAGTATTCTCGGAACGCCAATTCTGCGTCCGAGTGTTTGTATAGCGCTGGCAGGTAGGAGAAACAAAAGAAAATCGACGCGCTTCCGATGATCCCGTACGTCATTGGCTAACCGGCGTTTCAACGCGAGAGAGGCTTTTAACCGAAACGAGACGGCGCGATTTTACATAAAACGCGGGATTTTACGAGACGCCCATAAGAGAGAAAGTTGGATCGCTCTGCAGTGTTTGCAGTTATTTAGAGATCATACCGAGACTCGCTGAGAGACTCGCCATAAACCGCAGTCTCCGCGTCCGCAATTTATATCCTTTTATCGTTGGCGGAATCGGGTCGCCGATCGATAACTTCTTATTCCGGTCGAATCGTCGGATCGGCCACTTAACCTTCCTATGGTATTACATAGATTAAAATGGATTTTTACACAGCTCCACCTACAACTCGTGTTGTACATGATGTGTAATTGATTTGAAAGTTTCAGTTTCACGGAATCCTTTTATATGAATCCTTCCTTCCTCTCTATTCTCTGATCAATTGATTATTATTATTATTATATATAAAGGCGGTAACCATTGATTCTTTTATAAAAATAGGCACTCTAAATTTTTGAAAACTGTAAAAATAAAATTTATCAAACTTAAAGTAAAATGTAATATTACACAAAATAATGTTCTAAATTCCACGCGTAAAAGAATATTATTGCTCGTGCTATAAAAAAAGCGATTACTCAATTTTAATTTTCTTCTTTTAAGTATGATTGTCTTTACAAAAAATATTTGCTTGATAATAGTCTTGAAATACATCATTTACTTAAAACAATTAATATTTACTTAAAATACTTCTTAGCATACAAAAAAATACAATACATACTTGAATTAAATAATCATTACTTATTTCAAACATTTCGTAGATTCATCATAAGCATCAAAATTTAAAAAATATACTTTGAATCCTAATAATTTAATACTTTACTCAAGAATATTAAATTGAAATAAAAATTCCATTTGCCTATATTTAGACTTTTCTTTGATGAAATTTTATAACATTCTTCGACAGAGCATAAATTCTTTTTATAAGCATGATAATGAGTTTCTTAAAAGTTGTGATGAGTATACTTGAAGACAATTATCACGAAAATATTTTTTTGCTAAAAATAACCGTTACTTGCTAAATTAAGTAATCGCTTTCCTTATAGCAGTAGAATTGATATTTTTCGATGTACACGTTTAGAAAGCGGTATTAATCAAAGAATTATAACAGAGACTACTGAGAAAAACGCATGAATGGATGATAACTTTTTTTCCAATTAGATGGAACGGATCCAATTTCAGCGAGAGCACCCGCGGACATTGTTCCTCATATCGCTCAATAAGTCATACCTTAAACCGTACAGTCGCCACTTTCAAATAGTCGCTATCCAACTATGCGAACAGCGTCGAATTAACGACACGATTTCTAAAAGGAGCGAGCGAGGAATCGCGTATTAGTAGCTATATCGTCCGTTCATTCGATAATTCTCGATCGCCGCGGGCGAGAAATTAATTGCGAGATATATGGCCGAGCTACTTTAACATCTTTCCCGAAATGTGGGTTTAATCGGATGCGATATCTCTTTCGTCTCCTCCTTCGCTCACCGTTCAAAGGAAGATAGTACCTGAACTTGCGACCTTATTGTTTCTCAAACGAACGGAGCCGCGTGAGATAGAAAACATTCTTTTTCCCATGTTACCACAATTTCAATCTGTAATCATATTGAAACTCGAAGGTCTTGACTAAAGGTTCATAGTAGCTCCTTTATCATGAAACATTGCTTGTTTTCCCTCCTGCGCGCAGCAAGTTAATATTAATTTCTTTGATTTGCGAGACGTTCGTTTCCCACGTATGTTATGTTTCAAACTAAATTAATAGCCGAGTAATCGCGAGTGAGGAACGAGAAGTAGAGGTCTTTGCGATTTTCTCGTAATTCGCACAAGCGGAACACTGGTATGTTGTATATCGATTGGCTCGAAATTACGCGCTCGCCTATTTAAAACTTGAAATAAATTACATGCGCCGCCGCTGTCGTTGTCGACTGCAAAAATGATAAAATCTTATCGGCCGGCGATGCGCGCGAGACAGGCTTAAATTAAACGTCATTTTTCTCACCGATCCAGGGAAAGTTATGGTTACGCGGCGAAGTGGAATCGGTCTCGTGTTATTTAAATGAGTTTGTCACATTTTATGACTGCCACATAACAACGCGCTAATTAGCCGCGCCATATAATTCGTTGTGATTAAAAACTTAAAATTACCAAGTGAGAAAGAATATAATAAAATTATATAAGAGAACGTTTTTTTAAAGTAGAGAAATTTTTTTTAATTAAGTATTTTTAGAAATTGTAAAAATAAATATATCTACACAGAAAAAAAAATTAGTATCAAATCAACAATTCATTGTTTCATATATAAGCAAGAATATAAAATCTTCTTGGAAGTATTTATAATTTCAAAGAGACATAATTTGCTAACATAAAGAAATTTTGTTTCTTCATGTAAGCAAATTATGTCTGATCAAGATTATCAAATTCTTCCAAGAAGATTTTATATTCTTGCTTATATATGAAACAATGAATTGTTGATTTGATAGTCATTTTTTCTGTGTAGCCATTCAATAATTTAATTTAAAAAAATGAGCTGATACATAATAGTTAACAATTAATATTCAATATATGTAGGATTTAGCACATTGATTGGATCGATATTACGATGCAGGCGCAATTACGTGAACAAAGCAACACGCTGCCTGGCCACGCGAAGCGTTAAAGTCTCCGCTAAGCGTGCGGTGGGCGTTGTTTTTTATCGAGAAGTACGTTGCCGCGCGCGCGCGCGCATCGAAGTCTCCACGCGTGCCTGGAGACTTTAACGCCTGGAATAAATGTCCGGTCGGCCCTACGCGCGAAGACTTCAACGCTTTGTGTCGGCCGGCATGCGCTCTTGCATGCACATCATAATTGTCGTTAAATCACTTAACGTAATAAAATAAAATCAACGAAACCAGTAAAATAAGTTTAAAATAAACTTATGATTAGTGAACACTTTACGGAATATGTGCTGTACCTTTTACACATTTTCTACGTTACTTGAGCTCGACGAAAACATTAATTAACGTTGAGAAAATATCAACAGAAAATGTCAACTTATAACTGGCATATTTCCATAAATTTGTTTATATACATTTCATGAGGCGATTAATGCGTCTTTTATACTTGTATACATATGCATTTTGTGTCCGCCAACATTAATACCGAAAAAAATATTCGCTGAAGCCGCGCTTAAATAAATTGTCGATACTTATGTTCTACTAAACGCACGGCTTGTACAATAGTCCCTGTTGTTACTTCACTATGTGCGACTATAAATACGACTCGATTTACATAACCGGGACTAACCGGGCCTAGCTATAAATATGTATCGAGAGACTTGTCACGAAGATTTGCTTGTGCGAAAATTAAATCGCGCCACGGTATAATAACGAACGTAATTAATGGCTCTATTATCAGAATCCGTATTTCATGCGCCGGTGAAATGATATATACGATGCGCAATTAATAATTAATAATTGCGGGCGTAAAATTTTCCGCTAGTGTCTACACGCAGCTCTATTACTTACATGCTAAATCCCTTTTTACATTATGGTAGGCACGAGATCGTGTAGACACCTGGTAAGACTGCATCTAGAACGTGCGTCGCGAGGTGCGCTTCTTCGTACTGACCGTATCGCGGCAGAATCCGCGCGCGCGTTCGCGTGCGATTAAAAAGAAACGCTCGGGCTGCTCGTAGTTTCACGGTCGCGCGATTTCGATAAATCGCTACAGGTTGCTGCCTCTTTGAAGCTACATAAATTCAGTCTTTTATGGAAAATCACGTGAATTCTCTCGGTTCGGCGGCTAAATGAAAGTAAAAGAGCCGCCGAGATCCGTATTCTCACCTCGCGCGTTGATCCATTAACAGCGGATGTGCCATAAAAAAGAAATTTGTTACGCGTAAGTGATAAAAGTTGATTTCTTAACAATAAGCAATCTTTCTTTTAATTTTAAAAATCATAACACAGTTTCCATGATATCTAAAGAAAGAGAATGAAATAGAAATGTTTCTGAGATCTTTAAAGCATTTTTTTTTCATGTCTAAAATTTTTTGTGCAGTATTATATTTATTGGAAACTGAACAATTTCTTAAATTAATTTAGAGACTATTTTCCTTTAATAAAAATGTCGAGAAATCATTATGGTGATCAAACATCAATTTGTAACCTCAACTAACCACACGTTGTCTTTACGAAAAATAAAGTCGAGGGCCTAACGTGAGGACGGAGAACGTCAGTCGTTTGTCAATCTTGGCCGGTTCGTTGTCGATGTCGTTGAACTTGACCGAAGGTTTCACTTTCCTCGAGCAAACTATTGGGGAAGAGAGCAGCACGTGAATAATTCATGCGCGCCCTGTTCCACAGGATGAGCCACTTAATGATTCCTTTTTCCTCAATGGCCGGAGCCTCATACCTCCGCTTATTATATCGGGGAACCTTGAACCTAACCGTCGACGATCTCAGCTAGACCTTCTTAAAATAAATCTTCAAGTAAACGACCTCCTTGAGACAGGAAATGCTTCTGTCGAAAATTGATTGATTACAATTTATTCAATCTATTTAATCTTATCTTTTAATTCTGCGATTCCCACTCCTACCACATTGAAGTTTGAAAAAAGACCTTGTTTTGGGAATAAATCCTTGTCATTAAAAGAAATCAAGTTGAAAGTAAGACTCTTAAACTAAATAAATTAATGTCGATTAATAACAATAATGATAATAATTATAAATAAAACTGACAATTATAACAAATACAAGACAAGCTCGTTGCATGCAAAGCAATAAATATTATAAAGAGGTAAACAACAAAATGTGTTTATTTTAATTTAAATTAATGACGAAATAATTTATACAAATAAATTTCTTGTGCACGCTATTTGGTTGTTTATCTCTTTATTTATTGCTTTGCATGTAACGAGGTTGTCTTGTATTTAATTGTTATTGTCATTTTTACATACAATTATTATCGTTATTGTTATTAATCGACGATCGCAGGCGCAATTCGGTGCATTACGGAATTCCACGGAATTCCTCAGATCCGAGGGGAGTGCGTAATCGGTCGATGGCGGCGCGTTCCATTTTCATCTAATTGGCCGCTCGCTTTGGATTTTGCGCGCTCTTAATTGCGGCCAGGAAAGTACCAGCGTGGTCGGCATAAAACCTCTCCGCTTGTGCCCGCGTGCATCCGCAGGAGTGGAATCTTCGGGACTAAATAAACGCCGCGCGGCCGCTAGAAACGCCTCTCGCTTTAACCCGTAGCTCTTTTTTTAAACATAACTGCGCGGTTTTTGTTTAAACAGAATCGAGCCGGTATAGTTGTGGGAGATTGAGAACTTTCTTAACTGCGACGTAATCTCTTAACCCATTAATTGTAATATAAAGAATTTTAATTTTTAAAAATTCATTATTACACAGAAAAAAAATTAATATTAAATCAACAATTCATTGTTTCATATATAAGCAAGAATATAAAATCTCCTTGGAAGTATTTATAATCTCAAAGAGACATAATTTGCTAACATAAAGAAATTTTGTTTCTTCATGTAAGCAAATTATGTCTGATCAAGATTATCAAATTCTTCCAAGAAGATTTTATATTCTTGCTTATATATGAAACAATGAATTGTTGATTTGATAGTCATTTTTTTCTGTTTGTATTTGTAGTCTTCAATGACTTCAAAATTTAATATTGAAACCTTCAAACAGAGATGGAAAATCTTTTTTTACAATACTTTCGTGTGAACGAGATAAAATAGCGTTTTGATTGAAAGATAAAAATTCGTGTCACGCGAATCATGTATGCAAATGCGTTTGCATGCATGTATATAGCGTGGCAGGTCGTAGGCTAAACGAAGATAAATCTCGCATTAAGGGGAGATCGGGGGAATGCTCCGGATCGAAGTTTTTACGACGAGGTAGAGAAACTACGCGCTCTGGATCGACGAGGCGCATTGGGACGATTATATTACCACGGCACGATGCTTATCACACTGTACGCACGATTAAATTGATTTATGGGTAAACGTTAGAGGCGGTGGCGACGGCGTTTATCCGTCAGGTTTGTATCCAATGCACATGTCCCCCGTTACAGATCTAGAAACTCAGAGATGCTGCTTGATCATATTTGTATAATAATTTTCGATTGTAGAACGTCGACGACGAAGATTAGACTTGGACATTTAAAGATGATTAACTATATATTTGTCTCTTTCTCTCTACCGTAATTTAAAAAATTATAAATAACTCGTTGATTCAATCCGAAAACTAAAACTAAAAGCACTTGTATGTCTATCAATACAATAATTTTTCAAAATCAAAATAAAAGTTTATGAAAATTGGTGTTTAATCCTAAAATTTAAGGTAACTCCAGTATATTTGTTGCATCTTACTAAAACTTAATTTATTATTAAGTATTAATTACTATGTTTAAGGAAAATGAGCTATACCAAGAAAAACTTCATATTCTACTACTACTACAAAATTTCTTATATTTGAAAGAAAAAACCTTTACATTTTATAAAGATAGAATATATTTTATAAAGATAGAATATATACGGGACTATTCATATGTGAGCACGTAGATATAAATAAGACGCAAAATGATATAATAACTTATAAATGTGTTTACAAAGTTTATTATGAATGAGAACGATAAATACATGTACGAAATAAAAATAATGCAATATTGAAGAGGTTAATATATGCAGATAACAGTAGAGTGCAGATACGGCGTGTTTTGCGTAGGCGCTGCTTCCCAATCACACAGAGCAGCATTAATTACGTGCGCTAAAAGTGCCGTATATCCCAAACAGATGAAATACACGAGACATCAAATTGAACAAAGACTACAAGAGCTGAGCACTTCTATTTTGCTGTTCTCCATCCTTTATTATCCCTCTACACTTATGTATGACGAAATAACCACTAAGCCTTCTACACTCCCTACAATGATCATTTTACGTAGGCTACAATACGTAATTACTACTACATTGACAAATTGATTCAATTCACTATGGTTTCGTTAATATTAAAAACTAAAATCATAGCACGATACTAATATGACATAAAGACACATAGCAAAGCGTAAATTATCCTAACTTTTATTTTTTTCTGACTTCTTTACACTGTCAAAAATAAAGTTCAATGTATTTTTGAATTACATATTAAATTTAATGTATCTATAACTGAAAAGCATGTGCATGAAATTTAGTGCACTTTTGACGTATTTTTAACAGCGCAAAAATGAGATTATATTTTTCTAGCTTGAATTTATTCATGTACGGATTTTTATGAAAGTTACATCTCCATTTATTTTGCGTTAGATTAAAAAATGGAAACACAAAGTACATTGAAAAAAAGTCTGGTTATAACTACCAAATGTATAGTGAAATAGTATCAATAAAATATTTGGTCAATATAACCAAAAATAATTTTATTTTACTAAATGTTTAGTAAGTATTGCCAAATCTGGTATAAGTTACTAAATATTTAGAAAAGTAAAATTATTTTTGGTTACATTGACCAAATATTTTATTGATACTATTTCACTATATATTTGGTAGTTATAACCAGTCTTTTTTTCAGTGTGAGGAAAGATAAATTCATATCAACACACATTTACCGAAAATTTAAGAGGAAATAATTTTGATCGATATGCAAATTGGCGAATTTGTAGGGCCTTCTTCACTGAGAGAAATCGTTTGGTAGTATAGTGATCAAATGAATTTTATAGTTACTGGTACTAAAAACTTTGTTACATTTAACAAAAAAAAAATCAAAAACTTTTTGTAATTTGTTATATGAAAATAATTATTTGGTTAAGACTACAAATTGTTTGGTCAAAACAACTATATATTTAACTGTCACTATAAAATTCATTTGATCACTAATCAACCAAACTTTGGTTGATTTTACAAAACATTTCTCTCAGTGTTCTTGAAGAACACGCGGGTGCACTTCGCTCGTGTCACGGACGTGGAGCTCACCCACCAGATTGTGAGTGGGTGAGCCGCGATTGGAATTCGATGTTATCTACTGACAGATACGAGATCGACCGCCGCGTGACGCGCTTTTTTCCCATTGGGAGCGCGTTTCTTTCTTTTCCACGCGATTGCGATTGCACGATCCCTTAGTTAGCCTCACCGTGAGCGGCGACAACGGCGGCGGAGATCGTGGAGTAGGGCGGGTGTAGAATTCGCGCAATTTGCATTACGATCGTTATCCGGCGACGTTGAATCTACTGAAGGCGGCCGCCCTTACGGCGATATTTCTGTCTTCGAGACGGCGTAGATTATGAATGCAATAACGATTATGGCGTCGACGACAAATGGCAACGAAACCAGGACAAACGAAAGGCGCGCGCGCAATTCGAGAGAGAGAAGGGCTGCTCTCGATCGGCACGATTAAATTAACTGTCACGGCCAATTGGTAAATTAATCGGCGAATTAATTGGCAAACGTTAAACGAAATTTGTAGATCTCAAATTCCCGTTTGTCTGCGAGTCGATTACGGCGAGTGGTAGACGTCACGAGAGTTTTAACGTTTTGCGGGACGTATACTCGGCCCGCGTAAAAACAGAGTGTAACGAAATATCATCGTCATCATTTCTCTCCTCGTCAACGTCGCCATCGCGATACAGATGACCGTTCGGTCGTCAATTATCTCGAGAAACGTCCGTCTTTCTATAAGCGGCACGGGATAAAAAGATTGCGGATTGCGTCGCGGTTTCGCGCGAGGAATGCAGAAAATATCTCGCGTTAACATAGTTACTCGGATAAGTACGCCAGGCGTTATAAATGTCTATTTAGTGAGATGATTTCTTGAGTGGCGACGACCAATTCCACATTCCATTTTCTCTCTTAACTATTGTCATCCCGAGCTTGCACTGAAAAAAAAGTCTGGTTATAACTACCAAATGTGTAGTGAAATAGTATCAATTAAATATTTTGTCAATATAACCAAAAATTATTTTATTTTATTAAATGTTTAGTATTATCAAATCTGATATAAGTTACTAAATATTTAGTTATAACCCTTCTTTTTCAGTGTGCTATTTTGGAAGAAATTTCCTTTTCTGCGAGAGAATAAGTGATTCAGACTCGAGACTCGAAGGTTCTCTTGCAGAATCGTAGACGGATCACTTCTTCGGGGTCGTTTAAATTTTGTCTCTTTTAAAGCTAAATAATTTTACAAGATGTATTTTATAATAGAAGTGTAGAAAAAATTATCCTTTTCCGTAAAATTATCCTTATCCAGGATGCAGCGAAAATTAATCTTTCTGAAAAAGGCAGTGCTAAAGCAAAAAAGTGCTTTGCGAGTACGGACAAGTGCTTTTGAGATGACGAAGCCGAGCCCGAAGACCAGCCATGCGCGTCAAAACGCCTTTGTCGCAGTTCCTGCGACCGGTCATAACCGCGCGCGACGGATACCTCTTTCTTTTTTCCTTTTTATTTCCCCCCCTCCCCCCATCCTCCCGCCATCTCGCCTCGAACAACTTCCACGAATCCCTGCCCGAACGATTACGAAATTACGTTCGGAGCGCAAGAAACGTTTCGCGACCTGACGAATTTCGAAATTTAGTTATGGGTCTCTCTGGAAAAAGCTTAGCGACCGCTCATCATCGCCCATGGCGAACAAAGGATGTGCGGTACTACCCGAGGATCCGCAACATTTTAGGGCGGTATTCATAATCCGATCTTCTGTTCAAGATCACCTTAAGTACGATCTTGAGACGCTGTACGGTCGTTTCATTGGTTGAGGAGTCTTGACCTTCTATAAGTAATCATATTTTTACTCTGTAAGCAATCCAGATCTTTTTGTCCAGCCCAAAGTTTTTTACTGTACTTGTAAACTTTCAAAAAAAAATCTAGAAAAATTCAGGATTACTTTTCAACATCTCTGTTACATTAGCAAATAGTTGTTTAACGCTTCTTATTCTTCTTCTTCTTCTTGTCGAAAGCCTTCAGGCTTGTTTCATCCAGTTGTTTAACTCAATTGTTAAAATCTTTATTTAATAAAAATTGAATTATTCACCTACTAGAATTCAGTTACTCTTAACAATAGTATCATGATCGTTATACTGTCGTCGCGCAGATATTGTATGTGGTAAAAAAGCTGCACAACGATAATGTAACGACACAATCGTAAACTGACACTAAAAGTTACAGAATCCCGCTATTGGAATGCTTTTTCCAGCATGGAAAAAATAAATCTCATGCACTGAGAGAAAAAATTGTAGTGGTGGCAACTATAAGGGGACAACCTACTAATTTTGTTAATATAATTATAATATATAGTTAAGTGAACTATATTATAGTTATTGCAAC
>QKQZ01019570.1:0-10371 GCA_003595255.1 Solenopsis fugax
AGACCCGCAAATGTGTTTCCGTATTTTACAAAATCGGTGTGTTTAAGGGTTAAGTTTAAAAGTACAAATTCTCTGGATAGCACTGGTACATAATAGCAAAATTTTCATCACATAGTTATCTTATCTATTGTATTATATAATATTTAAACCCTGTAGAGTTTGTGAAATTATAGATTTTCCTCTGAATTTT
Source organism: Solenopsis fugax (assembly GCA_003595255.1). Lineage (NCBI taxonomy): Eukaryota > Metazoa > Arthropoda > Insecta > Hymenoptera > Formicidae > Solenopsis > Solenopsis fugax. The sequence goes on from QKQZ01019570.1 coordinate 191, forward strand.
AATTTTGTTATTACAAAGAATTCTTTTGAAAGAGTTTAGAGTAAGAAGTAGAAGATTTAGGAAAAGAAAATATAGAGATTATAACTTTTTGAGAATTTATTATTTATAAAACAATTTTTTTATTATAAATATTCATGTTCTAACATTGGTTGTTTTTGTAACTTAACTATCATAAACTCATACTTAAAATGAAATAAAATGTCCTATACTTACTGTAATATCTTATTAGCAAATTTATGAGATCATTTCAAGACGATAATCCTAACACCAAAACATTGAGGCTACAATAGTTTTTAGATAAGAAAGGTTTAAAATTAGCATATTAAATTGTCCGAGAAGTGTGCGCTCAGATATGGCATATTGTTATACCTGAGAAAAAAATATTGGATAAAAAATAACAGTATTCTTAAATTAGAATTAGAATTTTTTAATATTACTATGATAATAATACTATATTAAAAAATCTTACTGTACTGTTTTTGTGATTATTATAATATTGAAATAAAAATATATTTATTTTGTTATATATGGGTGTTCCCAAACCCATGATAAATATTTCATGACAGATTTTTTGGAAGATTTTAAGATGAAAATTCTAATTCCCAAATGTCAAGGCTATAATAATTTTCAAATGAGAAAAGTTTAAAGATTACGAATGACAGGGCTAGAATTTCGTACACTCAGGGATGGCAATGTGCTCCCCTGAACCGAATTCCTTTTACAACAGCTTCTTTACAATAATGAAATAGTTGTTAAAATACGCAATGAGAGTTTTATTAAGAATCTAATTCTGTTTATCTACACTCGGCAACAAAATTAAAGGATCACCTATTCTGACTCACAAAAATAGGCGAAATTCAAGAGTGCGTAACTTTGTAAAAAATAATCGTAAAAAAATGTTCAAAAAAGCATTTTAAAGCTTGAAATCTCTAGTTTCGAGATTGATAATTCATTAAACGATTTACAGAATGTTTACGAAGTTTCACGCGGATTCACACACACACACAAATGAGTATGCGTCAAATCTCAAAATTTTTTACAAACTTTGCAAAGCTTCACGGCGTGAAATAAAAATTGCACGCAAATATAGTTTAAAAAAAAGCCATTTTTGCTTCAATGCTGAATAACTCGGTGAATAAAAATCGTACAACGCTCAACAAGTACGTAAATTAAAGGTAAAGATTCACGCTTTCGAATGCTGTAAACTATATTTGCGTGCAATTTTTATTTCACGCCGTGGAGCTTTGCAAAGTTTGTAAAAAATTTTGAGATTTGACACATCCCCATTTGAATCCGCGTAACTTCGTAAACANTGTGAATCCGCGTAACTTCGTAAACATTCTATGAATCGTTTAATGAATTATTATTAATCTCGAAACTAGAGATTTTCAAGCTTTAAAATACTTTTTTGAATATTTTTTTATGATTATTTTTGACAAAGTTACACACTCTTGAATTTCACCTATTTTTGGGAGTCAGAATAGGTGATACTTTAATTTTGCTGCCGAGTGTATAATAAATTTAATATAAAATCAGATAAATATTTGCACATAATAGTTTAATAATTATTGATGTGTCAAATATCAAAATTGTCAAAATGTCAATCATCGTTTATTTGGTTCATACGATAAAAGTCTTTACGTAAGATCGGCCTATAAAGACATTTTTTTATCATTACTAGAGAGTGGATATTAATGTAGGTAAAATAAGGCATATACCGATTACATTAACCTGCGAAGACATTTTTTCTGCGAATATAATGAGACTAATTGTAAGTGATTTTTATAGACAATTTTGCATGCTGGACAAGAATTTGTTACTCAAATTTGGCTATCATGTCATAATTTTGAGAAAAATGACGTCAAAGAGGTAAAAAACGACAATTTTGAGGGTTTTCATAATGTTATAGTACCCGCAGCAGAATTTTTCTCTAAATTTCGTTAACGCTACATGAAAGTATAAACTTTTAGCTTTAAAATGCATTTTGTTCCATTTCGCTACGATCTTTCATTTCCTAGATATAATTGGAAGAAGAAATACTAGTTGTACACGCCAAAAACCATTGTTCTTTTTGTGACATGATATCCAAATTCTATTAATGATTTTACATTAATTGTGTCATATTCAGTACTGATAAACGTACTAATACGTCTGAAATGACTATTCGCATTTATTGGAGATATTATACCGAACAACATATTAATGATACGAAAGCGTAAAACTATAGATGCAAAAATCTATAAAAATCGTCTAGTTTCATTACATCCACAAATTTTCACAGGCTAGTGTTATTTATTTATTTAAATTACGATACAAAAAGGTGCCTATTTACGCAGGTTAATGTAATCGGTACGTGCATTATTCTATCTACATTATTATTCACTCTCTAGTAATGATTAAAAAAGTCTTTATAAGCCGATCTTACATAAAGACTTTTATGTAATGAACCAAATAAACGATTATTGACATTTTAACAATTTTGATATTTGACACATCAATATCGACATAATTATTAAACTATTATGTGCAAATATTTATCTGATTTTATATTAAATTTCTTATAGATAAACAGAATTAGATTCTTAATAAAACTCTCATTGCGTATTTTTACAACAATTTCATTATTATAAAAGGCATTCGGTTCAGGGAAGTACATTGCCATCCCTGAGCGCGCGAAATTCTAGCCCTGTCATTCGTAATCTTTAAATTCTCCCCATTTGAAAATTATTATAGCCTCGACATTTTGGAATTAGAATTTTCGTCTTAAAATCTTCCAAAGAATCTGTCATTAAAATATTTATCGTGGGTTTGGGAACATCCTGTATATTGTAACACTCGCGGCATGAACGCTTTTCGAAACTCACGGCGCGCTCGCGAGCACTGACTCTAACTTAAAAGAATACTCTCACGTGGGTACAACTAAGAACACAAGGCTTTATTAGGATAATACAAAGAAAGATGCATTCATGCGTCTGAACGAAACTAGAGACTCAATATCAAAAACAACACGTAGCTAACGAGTGACTTTCATTTGTTCTACTTTGAATGACTCATTTGTATCGATCTTCGTCATTCAGCTGTTCCCGTCAATGGAAATCTACGAAGTTCACGGTCACGGGCGTAACATTGCCTCCCCGTTTCAAGATTGTCGTCCCGACAATCTAACAGAAAAACTTGCTGCCTTCTTCCAGCTTAGCGTCGTCTTCAAGATTCCCGGCATGACTTCTTGCTCTATCTTGGATACCCTCCACAGGTTACCAAGCTGTAGGCCTTTCGAACTCGAGGAATGACGCAGCTTTACTCTCTTTCTTTTTCTAAGTCCCTGAAGCTCTTCCGGCTCTAAAGATCTCTTCGCTGCCAACGTTGACATTGAAGTCTTCAGACAAGGGTGGGGGGGAATTAACTCTTGAGGACCCAACGTCTTTAAGGCTCTCCAAGTCTCCGTCTTGGTATTTGCCCTAAGGCCCACGGGAAAACCTCGATCAAAAACCGGGGCGAAGCGGTCTTCTTTAGAAAAGAACTTCGCAAAAGATGAACTTCCTTTCGCACCAAGCATGAAGTTGTCACAAATGAACTTCCAAACTGAAACAAATTAATACCCGACGAGTATCTCTCTTTTAACAATAAGAGAATAAATCTTTTTTCTAGTTCCGATATTTTATCCCTTTCGCACAAGACGCCCAATTCAACGCTTCAACGACAAGAAGAACCCCTTTTTTGCATTATAAACGAGCAACTTTCCGCCATGTAGAAAGAAATTTCCTATTTCATCTTAAGTAAGGATTTTTCGGGAAACAACGTTCTTCGGCTCTATCCCCAGCCCTTGCACGGGTTACCGAGCGTCGTCCTTCGCAATTTAGACCTCTTGCTTTACCTTGAGCTCCTGCCACAGATTACCGAGCGTCGTCCTCAGCAATCTCAAACAAAATGATGACCTGCTCTCCTCCGGGCTCCTGCTTCGGGTAATCAAGCATCGTCCGCTGCGATCCCAACCCTTCGTGCTAAACGAAGAAATTTCGAGAAGAACCAAAACTCATTCTCAGTTTCTGAGGAAAAAACAGTTCTCTAAACCGTCTTCCCAGGCGAGGACTTTCAAGGAGGCACGACGACTTTCTGCTCTACTCCGGTCTCCAGCCACGAGTTATCGAGCGTCATCCGTGCCATTCCCAATCCAACACCTTCCAGGAAGGAAAAGAAACTTTAGACCGCTCCCCCCCCTCCCTGAGAAGAGAACTTAAAACCGAAAAGAAGAAATTCTAAACTTGAATCTAAACTCTTCCTTTCCTTAAAATTACAATTTAGGAAATAGAAAATTAAGAAGAAACAATTCGCCATGCGTCAATCAAAATAGCGAAAATTAAAAGAAGATATAAACGGAAAATGCGACTAGAACTTCCACTTTAATAATACAGGGCTCCGTGGTTTTTTTGTTGGAAGAAAATTTATCATTTCCTGTGTATTTTTGCGCGCTGAACACGAATCCGGCAAGAAAATTACTCCATCACGTCAGGTTTTTGAGAAAAGTATGGTTAAAGGTGTCAAAAACGACGTTTTTTGACATATTCGTGATTTTTTTGCTAGCAAAGTAAATTTTTTTTCTACTTCCGCTTACGCTATCTTAAAGTGTCAACTTTTATCTTTAAAATAAATTTTTTTAATGCCATACGTTTTTTTTTATCGACTTAATCTCTATGTAGTGTGTAGTCACACCATGACCAATATTTTACTGGTCGACGTGGTTTCCGTTGTTTGAATAAAAGTTACCATTTTCCATGTGTTTTTGCGCGCTGAACACGAATCTGGTAAGCAAATTGCTCTATTACGTCAGATTTTTGAGAAAAATGAGGTTAAATGTTGGTCGTGACGTACGTGACTACACATAGATTAAGTCGGTAAAAGAAAAACGTATGGCGTTAGAAAAAATCTATTTTAAAGATAAAAGTTGACACTAAGATGGCGTAAGCAGAAGTAGAAAAAATTTACTTTGCTACCAAAACATCACGAATATGTCAAAAAACGTCGTTTTTGACACCTTTAACCACACTTTTCTCAAAGACCTGACGTGATGGAGCAATTTGCTTGCCGGATTCGTGTTCAGCGCGCAAAAATACATAGGAAATGAAAAATTTTACTCAAACAACAGAAAAAAAGTCTAAAAACGGAGCCCTGTGTAATTACAGTCGCGCCCTCCTCGAAAGAAAATTATATCCCGCTCTTTATATCCTGAATTGACTAAAGAAATGCAAAAACTACGCGGACCCAACGCGTCTCGAACATCCGACGCAAAACTCTCTGCGTGTAAGGAAACATTTTTGGAGGAACTTAACTGTAAAAGACGTTCCTGAATAATCTTATCCATCTCTTCCCCCCTCTTTATTTGACGAAGTGCGTGGAAAACTACTCTCTTGAATTTGAGTTTTAATTGCCATAGCCCTTTCTATTGCGGCTTTAAGAGAAGTAACACCTTCCAATTGCAAAGTCTGCCTAATAAAATTATCCGTTAAGGCCATAACAAATTGCGCACAAGCGACTTTATCCCGTCCCTCGAAAGTGCACTCGAAATAAGCTAAACGGGATAATCGTTCAAGGTTCGGGCCAAGAGAAGGTATATCCTCGTCAAATTTTTGTCTGCGATTGGTGAACTGCGCATAGTAAGTTTGAGTCAAATTTGCCTCCCCAATTTTAATCTTGACTCAAGTTCGGAAAATTTCAAATCTTTGAAATCTCCGACCCCATCCAAAATCGCTCGCGCTTTTCCCCTCAAACTCGACGCTAAAGCCACAGTTTTCGCGGAATCCTCTCAACCTTTCGCCCGAGCAATAAAATTAATTGAAGACAGGAATTCACGTAACGGAATCGTTCCGTCATACGTATCAAGCTTTAATTTGTAACCGAATCTCGTGTTTTCGAAATTTTGAGAAAGAATTTTTGTGTTTGGTGTATTAAGAAAAGTAAAAGAAAGCCACTGGCCTGAGAAATTGCAGCCACTCCTCTAAACGCTGCAATCTTTCGTCGCGCTCCTGCATTTGCGCCTGCATTTTCTCCTCACGCTGCTGCTGCCTCTGTCTCTCTGCACGTAGTTGGCACAGATCAACGGCGACCACCCGGAGAGAATTCACTTCTGGCGAGAGTGTTCTTTTGGATGTCTAATCGGATCCTCTTGTGTAGGACGTCCCTCTGTCCTCGTAGAAGTTGCCGCTGTCAAATCTTCAGAGAGATTTATGCTCGATTCGGCCTCTCTTCTGAATCCACAAAAGTTCGAGATCAATCGAACGCCCCCAAAATATAGGGGAGAGTGGGGTAAATCGGACCGTGTTCCAAATCGGACCTTTTTAATTTAAATGAATACGGTTAAGCAGATTTGCGTGCCATTTATAATGAAAAGTCCTTATAAGACACCAAACATGTGATAACAGTTTGACAATTCTCTGTCATAACATTCACGGAATAGACGCGAATATGTATTTTCAGTCATTGTGCGAAAATTAAAAAAAAAAAAGAAAATCCTTGTAAATTATTATTTAAAAAGTGTTAAAAATTTGAAAGATAATTAAAGAATGTAGAATTTAAAAATATCAAGCGTTTTGTGATCACTTTTGTAGTTTATTGTAAAATTTGTTCCAAACTTTAAAAGAACCGTGTCCAAATCGGACCTTTTTTTGGGTGTCCAAATCGGACCTACATATACTCGTGTATACCATAGGAGGAAACTTTTTCACGATTTATGTTTGTTTTTTGGGGGGCTTTTTAGTGAAAAATGAGCCGCACTTATAAACGAAAAAACAGACAAAATAGACATACAAGTGCTTCAGCTTGCTGTTCTCGATATAAAAAATGGAAAATTATTAAGCCGACCAGATTTGGTCCAAGGAACATTAAATCAGCAAAATATCATGAGTCATCAGACTCAGATTAATTGAGTTTTTTAAATTTAAATAATATAAACTGTTAGTAATTTCTTTTCTCAATAAAATTTTTATGCTTGACTGCCAAATTACTCGTTTTTATTCAATTCTAACAAAAATACATTAAAAAATTCTATCTAAAAATCCATAAAAATAAGAATGTCCGATTTTTACCAGGGGGTGATCCGATTTGGAACCAGTAGTTCCAAATCGGACCGGAAGAAACGTTTTTACATTTTCCTTTATAGTTCAACACAGATGAGAGATACGTCAAAATGGTCTGAAGCAAAAAATGAAGAGAATTAAATTATCTTTCCAACGACACCTTCAGTTTTATGATCGGACTTTATTTGTGTCTTATATAGTAGAGATCAAAAAGTGCAACTAGGTCCTATTTACCCCACTCTCCCCTAACACTCGCGGCACGAACTCACGTTTCTCGAAACTCACGGCGCGCTCGCGAGCACACTCTAATTTAAAAGAACACTTTCACGTGGGTACAACTAAAAACACAAGGCTTTATTAGGAAAATACAAAGAAAGACGCATTCGTGCGTCTGAACGAAACCAGAGACTCAATATCAAAAATAACACGTCGCTAACGAGCGATTCTCATTTGTTCCATATCGACCTCTGTCATCCAGCTGTTCCCGTCGACGGAAATCTACGGAGTTCACGGTCATGGGTGTAACAATATATATGTATATTAGGGGAAAGTGGGCCTATTTTAAGTCGGACCTATTTGCAGTTTTTGCTCTCTATAAGGCATAAATAAAGTCCAATCGTAAAACCGAAAAAGCCGTTGGAAAGATAATTTAATTCTGTATTAAATGGAAAGTGTAAAAACGCTTTTTTCAGTTTGGAACTACTGGTTCCAAATCGGACATTTCTATTTTTATCGTTTTTTAAATATAATTTTAAAAGATTTTAATGTGTTTTTTTTTTATTGAGTAAAAACGAACAATTTTACAGTAAAGAATGAAAATTTTATTAAAAAAAAAAAAAACAAAAAACAAATTTGTAACAGTTTATATAATTAGATATAAGAATTGAGACTCGTGAAAATGTCAATATAACAGAAAGTAACACGGCGAATATGAGTCGAGAGCGTTAAACAGTGCGGAATCCCTCATGAAAAAAACACTCAAATTTATTTTTTTTACACTTAAAAACACTGAAAGACACTCAAAATAATAGATATTTCGCTCGTTTTTTTGCAAAGCAATATAATAGAGAAAAATTGTCGAGCATTTATTGGGTCGTATTTTAATAAAAGAAAGCATTTTTTCTGAGGGAATATATTATATTATACGTTTCGACTGTACTAAGTCTTCTTCAGTTAGATTATAATAATAGTTACAGAAAATCTATGAGCAAACGCATGCTGAAAGATAACGCGGTCTCTTAATAGTCTAATTAAATAAAGAATATTAATTGGTGTGGGATCACTTAGCCCATTCTGAAAAGTCCTCTCCTTCCGTAGAGTAAACGATCCGTCAATATACAACTTTATAACGCAATTCATCATTCCGAAGTGAGAACGTCATCGAGTCGAAATGAGTGTGGTGTAATAATGTTTTATGTCGATCTGTGGATGAGATTATACAAGTACAGTATATAGATAGCCCGATCAATTATAGAAAATGTATAAAAACTTATAGCGACGGTCACTTGAACATAACGAAATTATGATAAAGACAAGTCAGAAATTTAAATTGATATTATTCGGAGTGCCTAGTGTTGTCTCTGTGTATTAGTAACTACTCCTTAGGATGATATTCGAGGTTCATATTTATATGTCATACAGATAAATTCGGATACGAAGGTCTGTTTAGTTTTCGTCAAAGTAAAACAAATAGATAACAATGAGATCTAAGTAATAAGATGAGAAAATAAGACTAGGTAAAAAATAATAAATGAACAAATAAAATACATAGGATAAAAATGCGTCAAAAGTTAAGAAATTAATAATAATAAATAAGTAAATCAATAAATAAACAATGTAAATCAAATAATAAATAGAGAGGTAAAAAAATAACACTCAAAATAACACTTAATTCTGTGTCATTTCTAACACCCAAATAAGTGTAACCGTCAACTTGCGTGTTTACACTTAAAGAAAACACTGAAAAACACTCGAAATAACACTTAACCCTTAAACACATATTGAAAATTTCCCTAGAATTTTGATCGCTTACTGTGTGAAGACGGAATGAGAAAGAAGATTCGGACTAGGTGGAAAAACAGCTTGAAGTCTCCTCTATCGACTACTATGATTGACCAACTTCATTGCTCAACTAAAATAAAATGGCACAAAAATAATGTTTTTTCGGGAAAGTCTCCCAGACTCACTTATGTGTTTAAGAGTTAATTCAGTGTCATTTCGAACACTTAACTTTAGTGTAACCTTCAACTTCAGTGTTATCCTTAAGTTATATTAATTCTCAATTTGAGAGTTACGCTGAAATTGAGAATTAACATCTGTGTTAACTCTTAAGTTGTATAAAACCATTGTTCGTAATGCTAAAAATCAATTCATACTTAAGATTTCAAACACTGAAATACATTGATATTTTTTCTAAGACAAATTGTAATATAGAAACTTGTACTTAAAAATGTTAAAAAGTTAAAACTAGATCTGGACACAGGAAAATCGATAATCGTTTAATTATATTTGGAAATGGTAAGATTGTATCCCTAAGTCTTATTGAAAAGCTATCGATTCAAGCGCATATAACAGAAAACATTCAAAACCATGCCGTATCTTATGAAAGGTTTATTTTTAATAACGTTCTATATCACTCAAGTACATATAAAAAATTATTTAAGCGAAATAATAGTATTGTTCAGACAACATACGGAACTTTTATGAAAATCACGGGAATTAAATATTTGTGTAACAACTACATTGAACAGAATAAAAAAGTACGTAATTGTTGGGAAATCTTTTGAAGTAGTAAATGACGTTTTATGTACTCATTTTAATGTTTCATCATCAAGCTTCTGTCAAAGAAATTAATAACGTTACAACTTGTTTACCACAACATATATGTAATAAATGTATTTTTTTTATCATTTAACGATGTTACGTCCTATATAATGAAATTAGTTAACAAAATGGAAACTAATTAACATGTATAATTGAAATATTTTTATAGTAAAATATAAACTTTATATGTACTTTTCTAATACACGTCTCATATGGTATATAGTACAGCACAAAATTACCTTTTCAAAAAAAAGGTAAAAAAAAAGCGCCAAGTGTGTGTGTGTACCC
>QKQZ01019578.1:0-12433 GCA_003595255.1 Solenopsis fugax
GGCGCGGCACGCCGGAGGCAAAGTACGCGAGCTCGTCTTTATTTAACATCTATCGGCCTCATCCGCTTTCTTCCTCATCGTATTCTCACCTCTCCTCTCGATTCGTCCGCGACCTTCCGCGACGTTTAACTACTCGCGGCGCGAGCGGCCGCGTCGATGACGTAGCGACGAGACGGAAAATTGTTTTCCTCTCGCGCGATTATGCGACGTTGACATTGATTGTCTGGAGTATAAGGCCGCGCGCTACCTTGCGCGCAATTTGCATCTGTTCGTAGAACAGCCAGAAGCTAAACTGGGTGGGTCCGCGCTTGCTTTTATAGTATTTCAAACCGGGCGAATGTTTGCCAGCGCGGCGCGAGGCCGCGAACAACAATGCCCCGCGGAGCAACTTTAGATAACGTTTCTTTAAATATCCCGTGCGTGCGCGGCGCGTACGTGGCGATGTACAGCCGCACGATATACGAGATGGACGACATGGAGTTGATTTAACGACACTTGTTGCTCGCACAAAGTTGGATAATAATTTCAGGTCGCTTTCCGGGTTTCGGGCAACGGGTGAAGCGACGTCCGAACGACGTGTGCTTGTACGTACATACATCTTTTTCCGTCGCGTCATCATCTCTTTCGCGTTTCGCCTAGTTTGAATGCGTCACGCGAGACTTTCCCGTTGTTGTTACGAGTGATCGCTACGTTTTATTGCTTTACGATACCACTTCGACCACATGCCGTTCTCCGATTTAGGGATTTTTTTCTCTCTAAGAAATATTAAACTGTATCCGAATATTCCGTGTACACCCAGAGAAAAGTTTCTTCGAGTCAAAAAAGTTTGTTTGAATCAAAGAAATTTGTGCATTGTTAGACAATTAAATTAGAAAAGTTTCTTTGATTTGAAGAAAATTTTTGATTGTTCCTTTTATTGGAATTAAATAAATGGTTTGGATATGCAACGCAAATCTTTTATTAAATGAAAGAAATATATTTTTATAAAATCAGAACAACTGAATTATTTCTTACATTTTTATTAGTACATTGTGTTTGAATTAATTTGAACAAATTATTTATTTACTTCAAAAAAGACTAATATCATTTTTTGAAATCAATTTTAATTTCTTTAAAGGTATTTTCATTTCAGCTTAAAAAAACCAAGTTAAAGAAATCATTTCGCCAATTTAAACATAATTTTTTTCTGGGTGTAGGATTGCCAGATCTAATACCAATTTCTGGGATACACTGAGAGAAATCGTTTGGTAGAATAGTGATCAAATGAATGTTCTAGTTACTGGTATCAAAAACTTAGTTATATTTAACAAAACTTTTTGTAATTTGTTGTATGAAAATAATTATTTGGTTAAGGCTACAAATTGTTTGGTCAAAACAACTACATATTTAGTAATTATGACTGTAAAATTCATTTGATCACTATTCAACCAAATTTTGATTGATTTTATCAAACATTTCTCTCAGTTATATCGATGATTGAAAAATTGATTATTAAAATATTTGAATTAAATCTTATATAAGTTTAATTAAATTACAAGTCGCGATTACAATCGCAAGACGTACGTGGCCTAAAAATATAACATGAAGATTTCGTTAAAATTATGCATTTCCGGGACAGAAAGCTTCAATTATTATTGGACATGGGATCAACCGCCGAATTCCGGTACTTCAGCGGAAATTCCGGCCACCTGGCAACCCTAATTTCGTATATTTACGAATGCTGAATCGACTAGCAGGCTAAGTATCTCATATAAGAAATAGACTTCATATATTTTTTACACGAAGGTAGAATCACATTGATGAATGTTTTTTTTTTTAAGATTCTCTGGTTTTATTCGGTTTCGGGCTAACTATATGTTATTAGCATAAATACATTAGCATGCGCCTGTCCGAGCATGCGGTATAATAACTATTTCATAACAGGCGATCGTGGCAGTAATAATAGCGAGGTAAAACTGGCTTCGACACGCGATCAAGTAGCAAGGATAAGTACAGAGCTGACTCAAAGAGCATTATTTCCCTCGGTCAATTTTTTTTCCCCTTCAACACCCGCTCCTAGTTTACGCGCAAATACTTTTCAATTAAAAAACAATGTATGAAATGTAACATTTTTGAAAATTGCAGTTACGCGAATTCAGTATGCGATCGCTGTAATTTGCGACTGATTAATGCTCATCACGAACTTTTTGCGCGGTGGTTTTTGTTGTCACGAGTGAACGTCGACAAATCGCGAATTATTTTAGAGTCGCAGTCGTCTGACGTTCGATCGAGCGACAGCGTGCATCTCTCTCGAAGGTCAAATTCCGTCCGTCTGTGAACAAATAAATATGTCGGAAGTCGCATTACGTAGCGGCAAATACGTAAACGCAGTACAAAGTTAAGTCGAAACCATCACACACATACACACACACATCACAGACCAATATACTTAAAAATTATAATTACATTTTAATGTTATCAAGTGTTTTAATGTTATTAAAAAATATATTTAAGATTGATAAGCTTTTTGTGTATAAGAGTCCGGGTATAGAGACATTCGATCGTAGGATGTTTACCTTATCTAGCAGATAATGACAACTGACCAATAATGTTATCAATACTTTCACACGTGGACAGACGAACAAACCATACATGACAATAAACTTTAATGACTTTATCGTTAAAAATTGAGTGCTGTCTCAGAGCGTTCATATGGACTCAGGGACTCTTACTATCTAAACTAAGATGATCGCGGTATAAATTTGTTAATTAATATACGTTTAAAATAATTGTCAATCATTTCTACTGAACTGAAGAAGACTAAGTATAATCGAAACATACTAATGTAATATTAAAGAAGAATAAATTGTTTAAAAAAACTACTCCATCTTTTTGTTGCTTATAATTTGGCCGCTTTTCTTCTTTTGAAAAACGATGATATCTTGATATCTCTTACACACTTTTTAGGTAACTTATTTATTTATTTTTTTGTTATCTGACTTGGTACTCGTACCGAATTTTTGCATTTAGTGTGCATCAGTTTGGTCAGTGAAAAATAATCTGTATTAAATAATTTTAGAAAAAAATTGGTCAAATTCCGAGTGTGCAAATTCCACACTCAGATTAATTCGAATGTGGAGCTCTTCACACACTCTATATATAAGTTGCCGGCGCTATTATCTAGTAATATAACACTTATTTCTAATAGTCATCCAAGTTATTTATGTTAATTATTTATATTATCTATATCTGATTAATATTCAAAATTGCTAATCGCTATCCAGACAAGTTTAATGATATTAAAGAAAAAAATTATATATAGAAATATATAAAAAAATATTCATAATAAATAGCTTTTCGTTTATATTGTGTAAAAAAATATTATTATAGATGTCTTTTAGACGCATGCTAGAATTCTAGAATTCTCAATTTCTGATTGAGAAAAAATCATGTTATCAAGAAATTTCAAATCTTACTTTTCTCATATTTAAATCTTGACAACGTAATGGATTCTTTATCTCAATCACTTTTCCAAATGGGAAAAGGGGCACTTTTGGATATTTTCAAAATTTGAATAAATATTTCCGTTAAATGCATATTTCTCTGATGAACGTATGTAACAAATATGTCATAGCGCGTCCATCACGCGCGGGGTTATTAACGACAAAATTTTTTACGTGCGGTATATATAGATATCCGTGAAATAAATCACAGGTGATTTAGATTTTTCCGATATTTGAAAATTACCGACCGCCGGGTATGCCATTTTAATCGCGCTTCCGCTTTAAAAAGTAACATCCGCACAATGGCAACGCTTTCTGCATGCGCGGTTGCGAAAATATTGCATAAATACGCGTGAATGTAGTCAATCTTGGAATCCCTGTACGCGTTTGTACGTATATTACATTCGCAATCTATATTGACTATAATATTATAAGTAGGAATGGGAAGTAACGGATTACAATAAGTAGCACCGTTACTCATTACTTCTTTTATAATATTTTTTTATAATTTTTGTGTGGTAATAAGGTTACAATTTTCTATAATAGTAATGGTAAGGTCACGGTTGGAATAGTCACTTTTGATAATTAACTCGTTATCATTATGCATTACTCTTTGTAAAATACTAACTTGTAACTTTACTCGTTACGTAACGAGTCAATTAACGAGTTACTTTTTTCAATGAGTAATGCACAATGACAACAAGTGTCTTGCTAAAAGTGACTGTTTTCCAACCCTAGAGTTATCATTATCATTATGAAAAATTGTAACGTCATAACCAAATCGTTATTATAAAAAATAAAAGTAACGAAAAGTAATGATGAAATAAGGACTTTCCATCCCTATGATAAAGTAATGGTAAAGTAATGACTTTCCAGCCTTGAAATTATAAGTATCGTCGAATTGCTTGGCATGAAGTGTATTTGGCACAGTAGAAGCGTAAAACAAGAAAATATCATATTGCGTAGCTTATTTTTTTACTTTAATTGCCTGTAATTTCTTCCTTCGACGCGCAGAGGTGTCGGTTGCACTCGTCTGTCTCCTCTTGCCTTCTATTATTTCCGATTCATTTCTTTAATTCTGTACAAACATAACGAGCGAATAAGACCCGAATTCCAATCAGATGACTAAATTACGTCGAATCGGTAAAGATAAGGTTTACGTAAAAAGTCACGGGATGCTTACTTGAAGGCTTAATAGCTGTTTGCGCCTCGCGATAAATCAGCTTGCGCCGGGTAAGGTGGAGAAAAATGATGAAAAACGAGCGGCGCGAGCGGGCGGGAGAGCGAGAGCTCGCTTTGATGCCACTGCGCTTCAGGCCCGCTTTAATCTCGAGCCGATCCCTCGGATCACGCGTGAGTACCTCCGTGCGAAACATCCCCTCGCGAGTTGCAATTTGTAAGGTATCGCGCACCTCGGCGATCCGCTTGCCGTTCTCTCTCTCTCTCTCTCTCTCTCTCTCTCTCTCTCTCTCGCTATCACGGTTCCGTTGATCCGGTTAACCTACGTCGCCCCTAAGTAAGATAATATTCACGGCCAATTACCTAAAACGCACTCCTTATAGCACCGCCCCCGTGCGCCCGGAGTTATTGGCAGACTGCCACTGTGCCGATCGAGTATCCGGTGCGAAACGACCTTGTTATTAACGTTCAAGTAAGCTTTACTAGATCCGATAACCCTGGCTTTGGTCTCAACCACGCTGCTCCACGCCGTAAGGCCGCGTTCGCGGAGCGTGTTATCAACGCAATTGTGTCATTTTACCCTTATTTTACGTCTAATGATCGAGAGATAGAGTGACGGAATAGCGCTGATAGCGCGCTCTCCGAAGGCACTCCAAGTCGATCAGTGTTCCCTGTCCGACATATGTAATTCTTCCCGATTGAATAAATTTTCTATTTTGCATGTCAGGAGAAACGGCTCCTGTAGATCGGCTTTCATCGAAAGAATTCTGTTCGTCAACTTCCTGTATTCGAGCGCAAATTAGCGGCCAATAATGTTACCGATACGGTCGCTGCAAAAGCAACCGCGACGAGACGGCGAAGAACGCGAGACGCGAGGCCGCACACTTCTATCCGGCTTATCGGCTCGCGGGCTACTTTTCATCGGCGCCGCTGCCGGAAAAATTGCGGCGCCGAGATAATAAGCTCGCGATTACCACCGGCGTCGATCCATGGATGCGATTTCTACCGACACGACGACCGTGTGAGACGACGGGTGGCGCGCCGTCGCCGATCGGAAGATCTAACGGATCCATTAATCCATCTCGAGCGAGCGGGTTAACGAACTGCGAATCTCGCACTTGTTATCCCGAGTGACTTAAACGATCGCGTACCCTCTCCACGGAGCTATAACCGCGATAATTACTGCGAACGTGAGCGAGATCTCGCGCCCTTCTCTCCTTCTCTCTTCCCGAAGGATCGAGAATACGTCGTTGTACTCGGCGCTTTTCGTCACCACGCCTGCGAGTATAGCGTATGCAATTAACAGTCTGCTAAATTGACATACAAAAATGTTGATTGGAGAATTTATTAATGGATTACATATATATAGGATTATTAGGCCAAATGTCTTTCTCCTTTCGGCTATATTCTGCTCATTTGTGCACTGAAAAAAAAGTTATGACTACCAAATGTATAGTGAAATAGTATCAATGAAATATTTTATCAATATAACAAAAAAAAATTTTTTTTAACTAAATGTTTAGTAAGTATTATCAAATCTGGTATAAGTTACTAAACATTTAATAAAAAAGAATTTTTTTTGGTTATATTGATAAAATATTTCATTGATACTATTTCACTATACATTTGGTAGTTATAACCAGACTTTTTTTTTCAGTGTGATTGGATTTTACTCATATTTGACTGGAAGTCTTTAAAAAAAAATCTCCTTTTGGATTTTTTAAATTTTTCTGTAAAAATTCGAGATTATTGTTTGAAAGATAACATCAAAATTTTAGGCGAGTACAGATTTATTGCGTATCTGCCTATCACGAATCTTTATTTTCTTCATATTTACAGAGTTAAATAGCTAAATATCCTTTTTTCTTTTTATATCTTTGCCTATCTCAAATAAAAAATTTCTAAAATGCATTTCTTATGGCACGGATCAAGTATCTATTATGGTTTATTTTTTCTAAGTTTTTGCAGTGAAAACAGTCTAGGGATACGCTTTATGGGAGAACAGAAAAGAAGGAAAAGTGCAAAAATTATAACTTGAAAGAAAGAAGCAGTTCAGCGCCTCTTTCCACTCATCGTTTCGCATTTATGGTACTAACGCGCGACAGTTATGGCAACGAACGGTCGTCATCAAGAATCCAGTCGGACCTTCCAATTTGTTAATTGGCACGATAACGTACGCGCATCGTATATTTCGACGAACTGCCACGATTCGTCGACGATATCGCGCATCTCTCTTCTTTCCGTCTTTCTGTCTCTCTCTCTCTCTCTTTTTACATTTACATCGCATGATTAATAAAGATTCGTAATCACACAGTCGTTCGTTAAACGGCAAGCGCGAATTACTCGAACCGAACTTTTGCGCTCGATCGTTTCCCCAATCGATCCATAAACGCCAAAAATACATATTATATTTATTTTTTATTAATATTAGGAATTCTTTTGCAACATTGCAAATGTTACCTCCATCTTAAGTGCTGATACACTGAGAGAAATGTTTTGTAAAATCAATCAAAGTTTGGTTGATTAGTGATCAAATGAATTTTATAGTAATAGTTACTAAATATATAGTTGTTTTGACCAAACAATTTGTAGTTTTAACCAAATAATTATTTTCGTACAACAAATTACAAAAAGTTTTTAGTTTTTTTGTTAAATGTGACAAAGTTCTTGGTACCAGTAACTATAAAATTCATTTGATCACTATACTACCAAACGATTTCTCTCAGTGTAGACACAAACTAGTATGAAACGTTCACGTTATCTGATACGAGCTTTTCAAATTTTATCGGGAGGTATATTCTTGACCGTCATGGAGAAATTCCAAAAAGCTTGCATCAGCATCGGAATTCTGTATACTCTTAATGACAGTAGCAGTATCGTTATATTATCGTTGCGCAGATATAGTGTATAGTAAAAAAGCTGCGCAACGATAATGTAACGATACCGACACTATCGTCAAGAGTTAGAGAATCCCGCTATAGGTAACGTGAATATTTTATACACGTTCGTGCCTATCAGTGCTTAAGATGGAGGTAACACCTGCAATGCTGCAAAAGAAACGCCTGAAATTAAAAAAAAAAATTTATTAACGTGTCGCTTTCGTTTACTCATATCGAGCACGCGATTGAATTGGTCGTTAATCACGGGACAACAGAATACACGTCAGTTTCAATCATGGGACCTGCGAAAAGGAAGTCGCCTCCGAGCTCGCGCGCGATAAAGCTATTATCCCACAATATTTTTATGAATATCTGATGCATAAAGGGAGTAATTTTTGTCCCGAGGTATTCGCGGGCATTCACGCGTTAAAGGAGAGGGTAGCCGCGAGGAAAAAATGGTAAAAAGATGGCGATGAGGCGAGGGGTTGCGTTCACGCACGGAGACGGCTGCTACAAACTGGTCGGACTAGCCTCCGGGTCAGTTTATCGCAAACAAATGGGTTACGCTTGTTCGACGCCGTATTTCACCGGAATTTATTGTTTATTATTCCGCCGGCTCGGGATGATATAGAGCCGTGTTTGCTCGTAGTAGCGTTAATGTCGTTAATAGCACCACCGGTCCGAAACCGAACCGCCAACCACCGGGAGCCGGCGAGCCCTGAAAACAAGTTCCTCATTTCTTCCTACCGTTCTTATTCGGACTGCTCGTCCGAGGAAATTTAATTCCCTTTTTGTTTTCTTCTTCTCTCTGCATTAGTCTTTGATCAATCGGAATCAACATCTTTTTGATCAAAATTGAGGAAAGTGAAGAAGAAGATTGTATTGCTGAAAGATGCAAGATAGCGCAAGAGATCATCTCCTCTATCATTTATTCACAGAAACTTATTTAATTTGCTCAATCTATAATAAAGGGTCAGGTTTAAGAATCTTAAGAATTGTGCGTGCGCCGTCGGCTCCTTAATCACACTCGTTTCGTCGACGTGCACGCGCCGTCATAACCCGCACGAAGCACGTATCACGCCGATCGCTTAAATCGTCGTGGACCTGACGCTAATGCGTTGTTAATGCGACAAATTCGTCGTGGGTGAACACTCAAAGTCGGCCCGCCTTACGAGATGTGGGAGATTGTCAAAGCTTGTCATATATAGGGGAGCTAGTTTTTATTATATTCGCGTTTGGTGCTGTTTTAAATGCGAATTCGAAATTGTAGCTCGATGTTTTAATCATCTATTATTACATGTTAAACTTTTCAGTAATAACGAATTAATTTGTTATAAGCTTTTCTGTAACATGCTGCGAAAGGTGTGATTTAGAAAATCGGTCGCCTAAAGCGTGATCTCTTAAATCGTATTATCATCGAAAATATCGAATTTGTAAATTAAAGTAACTAAAAATATAAGAAATCATTGACTGATAATATTTATTTTATTAATAAATTATCGAAAAAGCTATCAAATATTCAATAATTAATAAATAATAGTAATGAAAAGATAAGAAAAGTGAAATAAAACTGGCTTGAATTTATTTTTGTAATAGACAAATTTTTATTATATTATTATTTATCAATTTTACATTAGTATCATTTCTTTATACTAAAATTTGTAGTGATACGAATTAGGAAACTCGATAGAGTTTATAAAAATATCAATTTAATTTTTATAATAATTGCATATATGTATATACAATAAATGTAAAATATTCTTCAACAAGCCTTTTTTTTAAAAAAACATAACAATTCAAAATAAAAGTGCATAATTACGTTATTATCGGCTATATAAGTTGATGAAAAATTTACATCAGATTACCTGATTCTCTAAAATGCCGATAACATGCACAAAACGAAATGAAACTTATTAAATTTTTATCTATATTACTTATTTCTTATTTATTTTTTATTTTTGTCTCACTAAATATTGCTTACATGAAGTAAAAATGTAAAATATTGAAAAGACACGCTTCAGGAGACCGGTACGCATCCAGCAACTTTCTCCTATATATATGTATACAAATTTTATTCCCGTATGCTTTACCATTTTATTTTGGATTGAACAGCAGATTCGACGCTGCGGACACGCGGCTCGTCCGTCTCTCTACGGCCGTGACGAGTAAATGTTTTCGCTAACTAGAATTGCCCATTGCAGAACTATCACGCGAAACGTATGTACGCACGCCGCAATAAAGATGCCGTTGTTTTACGAGCAATTTGGAAGTAATACAAACTGCAGTATGTTGCAGTTTCCCGGCATTAGAACGGTTCGCTTGTCATTCCCTTGCACGCGACGCCGATTTACTTTCGTCTTAAAGTTGCTCGAAAAGTCCAGGCACGTACGTATAATATGGCACACGAGGAAAATGCATTTTCCTCGTGTGGAACACGCTTAGATATTCCGCATTCCACCGATATTTTTCGAAGTCGTTTGCTCGTCACTCTCTCGTATAGCCCGTTTCGTACGAACCGTAGATTTTACTCCCCGGGTAATTTTAGGGCAGATTTGCCTGCGATACGGCTCGTAATTTAGCAGGTGCAAACAACCCCGCGTAATCGAGTTAATATTTATAGGCATTTTGTCCGGCTTCACGTCCTTCGGCATTCGCCGTATACGCAAACGCGAATTACGCCAGGGTGGACGTTAATTTATGCGTACCGGGGAGCGCCGTCAGAAGAGCAGCGTCAGAAGTTCATAAATACGAAACGTTGTCCCGAAATTAATTAAACGGCACTGCGGTGAAGTGTTCTTGTTCCCGCGTGTGATCACAGATTCATCTGTGCTTTTTTACAATTATTTATAACCGGATGCCCTATATATATATTTTTTTTAACTTGATTTATTTTCGATCTTTCAAGGACGGCGCCCCGCCCGCGCCCGCTCCCCGCAAAGGATTCGCAAAGCGATTTTAGCTCTCTCGCAGGACGAAAGGTTATATTTCACCTACCTTACGCGTTACTCGCGATATAAATTACACCGAAATATGATTTATGCACCGCGACGCGCGGCGCTCCGCTCGGAAATGGATAGTAAACTGCGCGCCGGCGAGTTATCGGCGATGCGCGCGATCATTAACGAGCGATATCGAGAGAATTTATTGCGCGCTTTGTTACACAGTGCAAGCTTGTATCTACCTGTAGACTCGCTCTCGCGAGTTTCTAGCGTCTGCATAATTGTGTTTCGGCGTCTTTAAAATTCCGCTTTCTATATTTTGCGTAATTAAGCTTGACATTGCCGTCGATCCGACGTGATCTCTGAAATCAATCTTCCGGTGTAGTCGGACTATTTCATTGTCCTCCTCTTAATTAGTCAGTCTTGTTTCGCGAGTAATGACGAACGAGCTGTTACGTAATATTAGAACGTGAATAAAAGTAGCAACTGTTCTCTTACAACTTTTATTCAGTGCAAGTGTTTCGAGGTGATCAGGTGATAGCTATGAGACTTAAGACTATTATAGATCGAGAGAATCTTCATTGCACTTGGATATTATAGGAATGGAGTTTTCATAAAATAGTGATCAATGAGGCTTCTAATATAAAAAATAATGATTGATGCGAAAATAATGATTGATTTCTCATAAAGAAGGGAAGACGTGAAAATCGATGCATGATGTAACGATCTGTTTAATTAGGGCTAATAATGAGTCGAAAATTTGAAAAAGACTTTAATTCTTTCAGTAATAGCGTATTATATATGAAATATCTTTTTTATTTTCTTATCTTAATTATATCATGTATATCATATATTAATACTGTGGACTTTTTGTTATTTTTGACTATTTAAAGGTTCAATCTTGACTTTCCAATAGTCATTTGTTCAATATTGATAACGTTTTTGTTTTTATAAACAGAACTAGATAAAAAGTATTGGCAATTTCGATTTGAAATACAAAATATAAGTTATATTTAATTGAAAGATTGCCAGTATTTTGTATTTTATTATTCAAACACTAAGATTGTCAATATCTTGTATTTTGAAATACTTTTTGTCCAGCCCTGATTATAAACAAATTAAATTGTTTAATGCCTAAAAATGTTATTTTTTTTTTTACGTTAAATTCATTTGTGAACTATTCAAGGTAAACGCAAGATATCTTTTTTTTTAAATAAAAAGATAAAAAGTAGGTATTCTAAGGACTACAATATGTTTTTCGCAGCCTTTTTTGCACGTTCAATTTTCAACACAAAATTGACAAAATATAAGTTTTCATAAATGCAATTTTTCGGTAACTTAAAAAAGATTTATGCGTTCTATACTTATGCAATGTACAAAGATTTTTTTGGTTGCTAATTTCAAATTTTTTATTAAGATTTTGTATCCAAAACGGCAATCTTTTAAATAGATTAAATTTTCATGTATCTTGTCTGCCATATTGGCTCCGCTATTTTGAATTTTAAAAATCTGACAGCGATCCCAAAAACCTATGATAGCATGCATGATGTGAAGATCTACCAGCTCCCTGAATTGCGTGACTGAAAGGATAACAAAAGCAAAAAAAAAAAAAGGTAGATGGGTCAAGATTTATAGTTTTAAGGTATTTAGTACATGGCTGAATTATATATTATTTAGAGAAACAATTTAGTAAACGATTTAAGAATAAAAAATTCAAGGCTAAAACGTGTTTAGACGTGTTGGAGCACGTAACAGCAAGCGGCATCGCTGCCGTTCATCGGTAGATAGAACGAAGACAGCGCGGCGGCC
Source organism: Solenopsis fugax (assembly GCA_003595255.1). NCBI lineage: Eukaryota > Metazoa > Arthropoda > Insecta > Hymenoptera > Formicidae > Solenopsis > Solenopsis fugax. The sequence continues at coordinate 12,289 of QKQZ01019578.1, forward strand.
TCTCGCGTCCCTGGGAGACCTCGACCTGGGAATGATCGTCGCTATCTCTCGCCCCCTTTTGTCCCAGTTCTTCCCTCCGTCACTGCACGTTATTGCGCTAATAAAGCACTTAACAATTATTTTCCGGCCGGTGATTTTTCAGCCG
>QKQZ01019594.1:0-15880 GCA_003595255.1 Solenopsis fugax
TCAGTTATTATGTATTAGTATATTAGCATCATTAAAAAACGATGGGCTACTAAACGAATATCTTTATAAACAATTGCTAGAATACGTCACCTAATAATGGAGATAATAGGGGTAGCCATATTGTCGACAGTAGTCATAATACCCTCTTCTCCTCTAGTAAAATAAAATTATTTTTGGTTACATTGACAAAATATTTAATTGATACTATTTCACTATACATTTGGTAATTATAACCAGACTTTTTTTTCAGTGNTTTTTTCAGTGTAAGAACGTTTTATATTTCCACATTTGACATAATTTAGAAAAGTCGGGTAAAAAATAATTTTGCGGTGTTTTTATCGTCGCACTTGCCAAAAATACTCTGAAAATTACGAGGATACTCACGACTGTGTACCCTAGCAGCTATGAAGGATAAGTGCGGCGGATGGTTGCAATCACGAAGCAAATTGTCCTCCTTTCGCACGGCCACCGATCGTTCCGATTTCACCCTCCAGTGAGGTGGCGAGAATTTTTCGCTGTAGAAAGGGTTGCAAGTCTACGAGCTGTCGGGCGACAGACAACGAAGGGTGGCGGCAACCGTTGAAGGGAACAACCGTTAACCGTTGATGGCCGCTCCTTTTTGTCGTAGTGGAAAAACGCTGCCGTTAAACTTTTTCCAATGCGCTAGTGCGCTAGGGCACGAGTAAAATATCGAGTAAATGCGCCCGCTGTAGCGAGCGCCCATTAATTCGGCGGAGACGCGGGAGGATGGGAAAAGCTTAACCCCGCGACTCCCTTTTACTCTGGGAAGTTCGCGTACATATTTACTGGCATCGGCGCGTCTTTATCCCCAGTTGAGAAAGCCGAGTTTTCATTTGCTTCGTGATTGCAAAAGCGGAAAATAAAAGCAGACTCTGCTGCAACGAAAACTGCACGTTTCCTCCTACACCCCTTGGTTAGTACGGATTTTATTATTTCTTAGTTTCTCAGGGAGATGTTAATTTCTGAAAGACTGTTTTGCCTCATAATTTATGCCCAATGTATCGTGCCTGCGTTACCCTAGAAAGTAGGACGCTCAGCGTATTAAAAGTTGGAAATATGCATTTGATAGCACATACTTTATTCATTTCTTGCCCACGATTCGAAATCACCGAGACTTAAGTGGATCAACGATATGCATTGCAGATGCACATTACAATGCAAATACAAAATCGTCAACCTTGAGCAACATGTGTGTGCCGTCATAACGCGTCCGTTTGCTTGCTCTTGGATGTTGGAGGAGCGGCCGTTACAATCTGGACAGTCGGTTGACATTGATATTGACAACCAAACGAGCGTCCAACCGCAATGCATATACATAAGGGAAGTGTTCGCAACGTACTTTCGCCCGTATCCATTTTATGCAACAGGAAAACATTGCATCTGAGCGCAAGGGCGCATTGTGTCGCGTGGAGCTTGTGCAAAAATCATTATTCGGACATGTACACTTGACACGTATTCGTGTCACATTAAGGAAAACGAAACGCTGCATTTCGCAACATTTATACGCCCAGAAAAAGAGAAAAATCATTGTACACCGCCACCACGGTCCATTTGAAATTCATTTTGTTTTTATTTCTGACTCGGTCATTTTTAAAATAACGTTCATAACTTTACAGAAAATTGCGACAGCACGGAAAAAATGGATTTGTTGTGTCAGCAAAGCTATAATTTGCAACATAAATTTTGTATTTATAACTAAGTAGATTTATTGGTTCAGCAAAGAAATTATATCTGATAGCATTTATCAGCATGTTCATAAAGTTAACTCAGTTTTGTTAAAGCAACTAATCTTTTGCTATAATAAATATTATTAATATACCAAATTTCATTTAGTACAGTAGCAAAAGTATGTGTTATTGTGACAAATATACTTTGCTACAGCTATATGGATTGAATTAAGTAGAATGTTTTCTTTGCTATACCAACAAATCTGTCATGCTATGGTATCCTATTTTATTTGTTGCAATCATTAATTTTATGCAGCTCTAAGATTTGATTACTGTAACATAGCAGATTGGCTGTCTGTATATTACGGCTGTAGATTTGCTGGGCCAGTACAATTTTTAGCTGTTGCAGCTAATCTTTTTTTTCCGTGAGCCGACAAAACACGTTATGAAAACAAAAACTTATCCGAATAATTTATTTTGCAATTCTAAGTTTCTTGCTCGAACTTTATTAGCTCTCCGATTTATACTATTTCCAAATTTCTGATTCAATCGAGTCCGTATTGGATCTCGTGATTGTAATATCAATATTTCAGAAGTTCAGGAATACTTAAGAGACTAACATCTATTTCTATCGATGTAGATTAACTTTAATCTTGGTTTAACTTACTCTTTAGCTTTTTCTAATTTTTATAGCTGGAAAAAAAGAGAAAAAAATATGATAAACCGAAAGTAAATTAATCTATTTATTACATTAATTATTTATTACATTAATTATTGAATTGGAACAAAAGTTCGTAGCTTTTTTTTTAAATAAAATTCAGTGAAAGATAGTGATTAGATATTTATACATAGATTTATTCAATCACATATGTGCCGCTACGAACTTTTGTTTCAACTCAATGCATTGGTAGAAATGTACACGAGTTTATTAATTTGCGTAATACGTAGATAATACAATATGTATAACATCATGACCTAAATTGCGAATCTGATCTACTTTTGCTTGATACATATTTAATAGATTATTTAGTTTGCTCGCTGACGTTCTAATTTGTTACGTTCAATTTCCATTATTTTGTAGTTAGTTTTATCCGTCTTTGTACCGACCACCTCGCGTGGCTAACGTTTTCGCAGAATTAGCCACCATATTGGTCCGTGGTGTCTATTGGCAATCGATCGAGTGTTCAGCCAACCACCATGAATATGCACGAGAGAGTACTTCTAGAAAACGTTCCCAGCGAGCACTCCCGTCGAATGTGCACCATCGGCTGTTTGATCACCGTGTTCCGACACAATGGAAATTTGCAATTTACTTCGTTGACTTCCAAGTCGGAAATCGTTGGAAAATATGCGCGAATATAATACCGTATAAAATGCTATACATATATGGCATCCGGCATAGAATGTGATCAATAGGAGAGCTGTACTCTCGAAGGAATTTCGAACTGAATTTTCTCCAAGAATCAAACCGCAGGTTTAATCTATGATATATTAATTTACAGTTTTAAAGATTTTTTAATTTAGATAGATTATAATTGAGTTGTAGGTATAGTATAAAAAGTGCAAATAATAATCTAGTAACGCATTATATCGGAGACTATAAGGGAAAGAAAGAGATTGCTCGTAAAAGAAATGCCATATGTGAACACAGAAAAAAATAAGTATCAAATCAACAATACATTGTTTCATATATAAGCAAGAATATGAAATCTTCTTGGAAGAATTTGATAATCTTAATCAGACATAATTTGCCTATGTGAAGAGAAAAATGTTCTCCATGGAAACAAATTATGTCTGTTTAAGATTATAAATTCTTCTAAGATTTTATATTCTTGCTTATATATGAAACAATTTGTTGATTTGATATTAATTTTTTTTCTGTGTAGGCGCATTATGAAAAACGTTGAATGACTGATATTTTTCACGCATTATGCTTTAAAGCTTTTATTGTAATTTCAATATAATATTTTCACGATGTTTCCCAAATAGGCAACACGTTTAAAATAAACCGTTTCATTCGAGCCTTCGGCAAAAAAATAATCCACGAAATGAAAAATGGTTCTGAAATTTCGATATTCACCATCAGAATGATATTTCAATATATGCCACACGATACTTCGTAATCGGTGGGCTCTTTGTAGCTTTGCTACCTCAAATTGCAGGCCGGATTGCGCGCGTTGTGTTATTTTCATGTTTTTTTTATTAAAAAAATATAATGCGCATGCATGTGCGCCGTGAAATAACGGTCGATTTATGCCTTCGTTCGTTAGTAGCGATGTCGTGACGGCAATGCGGTGACGATTCATTCGGAGTTTAACGCACAAAAGCCCGAGTGTACCCATTAGCGAGATACTTCGGGATTCAATTGAATGCGAAAGCCGCGTTTAATGGCGGGGAATGCGAAACTATCGATAAAGTTTTCCGTTTCCGACCACGACGGTGAATCAAAGAGGTCGTCCGCGGCCTTGTAATTCGACTTTTGTGCTGCTGCAATGAAGGAAGCAAATGACATAATCGTATTATATCAACATTTAGATAATCTTCCCTGAATTCTAACTTTACACGATAATGATATTATAGCTGTAATAAATTGTTACTTTATCACATTTCGAAAATATAGGGGACAGTTGCAAAATTACTTAATTTATTGTTTATTATATTTTCCTTTTGATATTGATAAATACATGAACGAACATTGGAAATTGTAGCTTGATGATTCAGATACCCATTACTACAATATTTCATTTTTAACCAATAATATATTAATTTATTATAAGTCTTTTAGCAATGTGCTGCAAAAAGTACGATTTAAGTAATCGATCGTCTAAATCGTATCTTGGGTGCCCTAAATTGTATCACCTTTGAAAGTATCGAATTTAAGAATTAAAATAATTAAAAATGTAAAGAATCATTAAGTAATATTAAAAAAAAATTAAATATTAATAATTAATAAATAACAATAATTGAAAAGATAAGAACGTCGAAATAAAGCTGGCTTAAATTTATTCTTACAATTAATATATGTTTTTATTCACATTATTAATTATTAGTTTTACTATTATCATTTATCGGGCTTACATTAATAATTTATTGTAATAAAATTTGTGATACAATTTAAGAAATTTTATAGATTTCATAAAAATATCGATTTAATGTTTATAATTGCAAATATATATATATATATATATATACACACATTTAATGTAAAATATTCAATAATAAATCTTTTTTTTACGAAAATATAAAAATTCAATATAAAATGGCATGATTACGTTATTAACAGCTATATGAATTGATAAAAAATTAACATTAATTGTATCTGATTATTTAGAATGTTTTCAGCACATATAAAACAAGATATAATTTATTAAATTTTTTTATCTATGTCACTCATTTTTTATTTATTTCATATTTTTGTAAATGTCGCTAAATGTTACTTATATTAAATAAAAATAGATTATTGATGAGATAAGATTTAGGCGACCACTACGCAGTCAATAACTTTTGCCTATTTAAGAAGAATTGAGAAAAGAAAAAGACGATAATTATTTATTCACAATTTGACGGACTGCAGACATAATTATTTTAACAAGTTCAAAAGAACTCTTTTTTAATTATAATTTTTAATTATAATTTCTTTTACATAAAAATACCTTAATTTATTTTTAAATTAATTTTTTAATTTTTAATTAGTTTTTCATTTTTTAATTAATTATGTCTACAGCGTAGACATAATTAATTTTAGTAAAAAATATCTGCCATCAAGTTTCTAAATTTTTCTAGTATATTAATTAATTAATTAATTACTTCAAATCGCTTATATTTAAAAATTTATTCTGTATTTACGTTAATTAATAAATATATGAATAATTGGTGTATTGTCATTGATTGCATATCAAATTGTTTTTCTCGTGTCACGTTGATAGATTGCTTCTTATTTGCAGGATAAACATCGAGAATTGTCGCGTTGCGCGATATAATAAATCATTGCACGGTCTTAAATCCGGAGCCGCGTTGTCCCAAAACGAGAAGCTACGTCATCTCGCAGTCGGCTGGCTACTTCGCAATTATGATTTTAATTATGAACGAGCGTTACCGAGGAGCCTGACAGAGTCCCGTTGTTATCCGCGCGACGCACTCTTGATTCGCGAAATTAAGTGAAAATATTTATGAGCAATTTACACGCGGCCGATATTACGCGTTGCATGTTTCACGCGGTAACGCGCGCACATCTCCGTCTCACGGTACTCCGTCGACCACGGACTTTGTCGCAAATTAAATGCGGTCGCCGTCGGGCTTATCCCCGGTTAGAAATTTCCCTTGAATTATTGACGAACTGCCGCTTTTGACTCTTGATGAAAGGAGCGTCAGCTCCTTTATTCCCTACGTAGCGTGGAGTGTAATGAATCTAGCAATAATCAACTCATTCGACAAAAGAAACTTCCCTTGTGGGGTCTCACTTCAATCGGCTCATTAATTTTCCATCATTTATTACTATGAATTGAAAAAAACGTAGAGAAATTAATTTTAATTCAAAGAAACAACAATATTGTATATGAGGCCGTATCTTTTCACTTATTATCATTCTCCCTACCTTTATTGCACTATTGTTTAAGTTTAAACTATAATAAATTTAAATGGATCGCATGAAAGAGACAATAAAAGGAAAATAAAAGGAAAAAAGATCGAATGTCCGTAGATTAAGCAGCAATATATTTTAAGTGAATGGCTTCAGTGAAAACGACGGTTGTGGTCGGACACGGCTGACCTCACTTCGCCTCTACCACTAGCGCTGCGCTATAAAGGTCGTACCGCACTCGCATTAGAATAAACCATATCTATCTACACTGTGATGCACATCAAACGTGTAATAAATGTGGAACATGTGGTAGTACTACGGCATCATCATATCCTTTTAACCCTCGGAGGTGAGCCGCGAGCACTGCGCATCGACAAAGGAATCGACTCCGTCACATACGATTTGAAATAGTGCCAAGACGCAGATAAGTCTTAAATTTCAAACTTTGCAAAATATTATAATTCGAAACTTTATGCAATTTATGCAATTTTGTTATGTCTCTGCGTAGAGATTTGTATTAACTACGACAGCTGAATAATTAGGTGATTTTAATTATAAGCTCGTATAAAAATGTTTGTACTTTTTTATAACATCTTCAGCTCGTTTAACTTTTATTTCGTACTTTCGCATGCAAAATGCACTTTCAACCGAAGCATAAAAACGACAGGTCGTAAAAAAAAGTTACCTGATAAGAATTCTTTTCTTTTATACTACCTATTTAGAAAATATAATTCCCGTGATAACACAGATAGAAGACGTCTGAGATTCTCAGCGAGACTCGTTAAATAAAAAATTGGTATAAACGGTAGAATTTCAAAAAATGAAAGGTAAAACTTTATAAAGCGACAGTAAGTTTGTAAGTTAAAAGGCAACGATGATAAAAATTATCATAGACGACAAAATCGACGTTGTTTCCGAGAGATTCCTGAATTCATGAAATTTGGCTCGCTTTGTTTTGCCGTTCCTCAAACATGCGCATCTGGCCAACGGGGTCAACAAAGTGCGAATAGTTATTACGACTAGGACATCCGCATGCCATATGCTTAGTATGTCGAAGCAAATAGCAACAGCCTGTACGAAATTCCGAATGTTTGGTGAGCTCGCATTAGTCCCTGGAGTCCCGAGAAACCACGAGTACTTTCCACGAGAACTTCAAATATTAATGCACTGGATATTCGTAAAGTTCGTCTTTATTCAGTCAAATACGATAAGCGGATCATATATTTGAAAGATATCGTCAGTTGCATGTTTATACACTCTGTGTGTAATAAATCTTTTAATGTAATATTGATAAAATGATACAATATAAAATGCAAATTGATATAATATCGTGCTTTTAAAATTAAATGAATCTGTTAAAATATTAAAGCCATATAAAACGTGCAATATTATGTAATAAAATATGAAAATATTTAATCAAAGAAAATTTTGGAGCTTTCGTTATTAATTCTTATTTCTTGATTACAAGTGAAATTGAACAAGCGGGTGCTTTACGTTTGTCGATTTCAGGATTGAGTGATCAAAATCTAATCAACGCGAGAAGCGTGCCAAGAGGCATCCATATGTATCATCTGTCTTAAACTATTTTGCATACGCCCCGGCTGCGAGGGAGAAAAGGGGCGGCGGAAGGGAAGGCGGGGAATCGGAATATCTTTCGTCCGGAAGACGGAGGATATTCTAAAAGGGAAAATGAAAAGTGGCGGACATAAGAATGTGCGCAGAACTGAGGAAACAAAATGTGCCTTTGATGTCGTTCAGCTTGGTCGAACCTTTTTGCATTCCTTTGATACTTCGAAGTCCTCAAAGTCCTTCGCAATAGACGAAGAAGATGAGCTTTGGTCTCGCCGTCTAAAGAGGCTCGTATTAAAGAGAACGTATTCAAGAGAACATAATATTGTTCTATGCAGATACATTTTTTCTGATTTTTATGTATACAACGATATATACATTAAATATTTGAGACGATTATTATGTGGAAACTAAAGATAGAAATTCATCTTAATGGTCATTTGAAAATACTTTTTACATTTAATACATGTCCCGATAATTGAAGCGTCCACATTCATAAGAATTAAATTTATCAAATTATACGAAGTCAATCACTTGAGATCAATTAAAGAATGCTAAAATATGGATACCTGTTATTTAATATCTTCTATCGATTTTTACTAATATGCCAGCTGATCAAAAACAATTTAACGATGTATTTTCGATCATTTCAACTCAATATTTCAAAATTGAAAAACGATCAAATTTTTACCTTTAAAATTCCTCGGTTAAATCGGGGAGGGAATTGGAAACATTATCGGGTCTCATTGAGAGTATTTTATTGCCTAGTGAACCGATGTGGAAAAAAAAAATCGAGGGATTTTGTTCGTTTGGCGAGCTATTGCGTGAATACCGTTCAACGTGATCCGTCTTCGTACGTGCCATTTGCCTTTGACGTTTACCACCGCGAAGGGTGCTGTGCTATTGATGATAGTGGCGGCGTTGTCAGGCTTGATAGCGGGGTTGATAACGCTACGCCTGTGGACACACAGTTTCGCGGGCGAGAAATAATGAAATTTGCCGTTGACGAGGCGAATGGTGATTAATGAGCCGCACACAGGTGCAAATGTCGTGTCGCTCGGCTGAGATTGCGCACATGTGCAATGTGTGTGTGTGTGTGTGTGTGTGTGTGTGTGTGTGTGTGTGTGTGTGTGTGTGTGTGTGCACACTGTGCTGGAAAAGTTCGACGACCGAATGACTAACAAGAGCAGGGAGAAAAAGATTGATCGAAATACAATTGTATGTACGGAGATAAAAAACTACGTACGAACTTCGTTTGCAGTTTCTTTGGCCGATTCGAAGTCGATTTTCCTTCAACAAGGCATTAGATGGAGCTCATTCCCTCGTATTTTTTTTTTTAATTTTTCAACATTGATTATCTTGAGGGTTAAGCGTTACGTTAAAAGTAAAGTTGTTTAAGTAAAGTTAAAGAACGAATAGATAATAAGGGCAAACGAATCAATTTAGAAAAGGCCAATCACATAATATGAATTGCTCGTAATGTAATGTATGAAAAAAAGATGTCTCACAGTTTCCAAGGAAACTTTTCCAAGAACACTCATTTTTGAATATTCAATACGATCTCAAAGTTTGTAATTTTTTATCGCCTCGTACGTTAATAGAGTAAGAACTTGACAATACGAATGCTTGAAATATAAACGGTTTCATTTTGTTTCAGCTCATATACAGAAACAATGAGGTGGCTTTGGATAATTGTCTTAGTGGCTCTGGCGCTGCCAGCAGCTGTCCCACGAAGAATCCACAGGAGCAAGCCCAGTAAGTAATAAGCTTTTAATAAGTAGTTTTCTCTCACGAGCAGTTATAGCAGGAAAATATTTTTCCTGAAATAAATCGCTTTAAAAGAATTCATGCGAAGAGAATAACTTTGTGTTTTTTTTTAAATAAATTATTTTGTATTCATTATAATTATTGGCTTGGCCGCGCATTCTCAATACTCATCTGAGAAACGTTCATTAAGTTTTACGATAAGTTTTCGTGGTGTATACAAGAATATCAAAGAACGTATCGCGTAACTATCCGAAAAGATATTCGATCAAAACGCTCCCGTTTTCATCGTTATCCTATCACGGACATTCCTGTACGATTCCCGAAAGCATCGGAAAACTACTCGATACATTGCGAGCAGGCGGAAAGTCGATTTTGATCGAGACGAGGAGAATCACTTCACATCGTAATTGAAGAAAACCGCCATTGCTTGTTTCTCCGCGTTACGGTAAGCCGATCTCGAAAGATATCCGTGATTGGTCAAAAATACACACGATATTGCTGTTCAAAATGTTTTACGATAGATTTTCAATTTTTCTGACAATCTAGATGATAAAAACTAAATGAAAATATTCTGGATAAAAATATTCTGTTATTGCTTAGTGACGATACATGTGGAAACAATGAAATGTCCTCAACAATAACTAAAAAGATATCGTGACACTTGATGGCCGCAATAGCGTAGCCTGGAAGCATTTCCATTTGCCAGTCGCTCGAACGTTCGAGTAATTTTTAAGATAATCAAAATTTTACGTCACGTCGCGATATAGCCCGCTGTTATGCAGTGGTGCTAATATATAATGTACAACAGTCGACATTTGTTCTAAAATATTTTTTATTTTTGAGCACTTTTTCGAAACGTTTTCAAAATGAATATTTTAACGCTGAACATGCTTTCTCGTTTCTTTTTAAATTTGAACGTATTATCACATCCGCATATATTTAACATTTATTCATATTTAACATTATTTAATTTATTCGACTGTACACATTTCGAGTTATGCAAAATTAAACAATGGCATGGGATTTTGCTAATGCAGTCACAAGCGTGCTGAAGCCTCAACAAGACTTAATATGACCTCTTTTTTGAAATTTTCATATTGAAATAGTCTTTCGATAAGTTGATTATTATATAAGTTCTGCTAATGTATATATAGTAAAAAAAACATTTTGTATTTATGTTAAAAATGATCCTTGTTAAAATTTTTATGCTGAATTTTTAACATACCCAAGTGTTAATTTAACATAATTATGTTATTTAAATATTTTGTATTAAATTGATATTCAACATTTCTTAACGTCAAAATAATACAATTTATGGGTAAATAAATAAATAACATAAAAATAATCTAATTTTGAAATATTAATTTTCTAAGATAAATAAAATGTATGTGCCAACATATCATAAATGTTAATTTTACTGAAGAATATGCTTTCACAATTTGTTTCCAAATTGTGGAAGTATCAAAATGTTAATTTTTTGTGTTAATTTTATACGTAATATTTCTATTACTTTCTAATATATTTATATTGTGTTAAATTAATACAAAAATTTAAGTGAACTGTGTACAGTTTTAACATATTAATTATTGATAAAGTTATTATACAAAATATAAATGGAGCCGTAATACCATCTTTTCATCTACCCTTTTTCTTTCCTTATTTTTATATTTCTTTACGTCCTGATGGACATATCTTTTCCTGGAAAGCAAATTAAATGCGCTCCGTTCTTCGCGATAAGATTTGGTCAAGATCTAGTCCTGAGATTTTCCATTTACTTTCCGTAAAGGGGAAATGAGTAGTCACAGAACTGTCGGCCGGACTCGGGCCTTTGTCCATGACAGATGTCGATTATTGGAAGGAAATATATCTCCTTTTTGTTTTCAGCGCCACGACTGTACGGCGACAGAGTCTCTGTCAGTTCAATAACGACCACTAACAGCAAGACACGGCAAAAGATCGTGGACACCCACAATTACTTTCGCACGCAGGTCAAGCCGTCTGCCGCCAACATGCTCATCATGGTGAGAACCCTATTTATTCCTATTCTCATCTAATAAGAGAAAAATTCTGTTCAGTTCGATAAACTTCCAGCGCCTTTGAAATATTGCGTAACGATTACCAATCAAATTTCTGTTTTGAAAAATTGACTCCTTAATCACCGAAGGCTATCATTAGAACTTTATTCGCTGGCATCAAGTTATTTTATATATCACGTCTATATTTGCTTTGAAAATATTTAATCATGCAATAATAACTTGTAAATTAAATCGCGCTTTTCTATTTGCACGAGGGTTTTTGTGTTAAAATTCACAAATTTATTTTACACGTATAAATATATAGAAGAAAAGTCATTTGTCAGAAACAGATCCACAAAGACGTCACTTGACTGTGATCCCTCGCTGCAGAATCGAGCGATAAACGTTTTATGAAGGAAAACCTTATGTGAACGTCTTCTGCGGTGGTAGAAGTACAAATGCAAGTATTCCAGCGAGACACGAAATCGATATATTCTATTTCCGTTGATCGACGCCTGTCCGTGTGACTCGAACTTCAAAGTAAAATTGGTTTCGCCGAGCGGAAGTAAACGTTACGCGCTTCATCGGGACGTTTACAGGAACTTTCGCCGAGCGCGATAACCACCTTTCTATAAATTTCATCGGCAGTTCATCACGATATTTCACAAACGCTTGCCTTTTGTCCGTTCTCGCGTTACAGCGACCGACAGTCGATACCGGAAGCTTTGATACACTTGTAATTGTGTTGCATCAAATGGTGACGGTATATTTTTGTTATTTCACGAACGGCACTTGAAAATTTTATCAAGATATAAAATAGTTTTACGATCTCTCTTTATGACAAATGCACCAAATTTTAACTTTAAAACGAATTTATATGCTTCTCTAACGATTACTTGAAAAGAGTCATAAAGTAAAAGAAAGATGTATGATGCAAACACCATTCCTACAGATACGATTGTCTATTAGATTTGTGCAAAAAGTTCGTCATATCAATAAAATAAGTTTCAGCAAAATCGAGGCTAAAGTATCATCATGGACTTCGATATATTTTGTGTTTTATTGAGAAAGAAATTTTTCGCTTCTCTTTTCAAAGAAGTCTAGTTTTAACCAGAGTTGGAAGGTAACGCGTTACCGTTACGATCACTTTTTTCATTAAAAATAAAAATAAATGGATATAACGACGTTACATTTTCTTATTTGCAACGCAATTACATTTCGTCGGTAACGGTAACGATTTGAGGAGTCAGCTTTTATTGTTAGTTTGTAAGATTTCTAGCATTGCGTAGATAGAAACTAGTGTTGCCAGAAATACGACGTTTCTGGTATTCCTTTAATGTTCTGAGTAATTAATGACGTGAATGTATATTAAACACAATTTTTTATAATCAGAGTATTATTAAATTTGAAATATTTTGAGCACCTAGATTTTTGAATATCAGCTTCGCTAAGATCTAAGATTCCTTCGCGCAGAATTCGTGAATAATGTGAGCGAGCGGTTTCGCAGCCTGTTCGAATAATAGCAGTGACGCTCGCTTTGAAATTCCATCGATTTTCCCAGATTCACATCTTTCGATGTGCCTTCGACAATACGTTGTCACTTTTCAAAATGGAATCTTTCCAAACTCTTTGGTTCGCGTATCTCTCTTTCCTTACAGAAATAAAAATAGCTTTTCGACTGCACTATAGTCTCGATATCAATATCGATATATTATTTCGTTTAAATTTGATTATGATACACTTTAATATATTGAAAATTGTATATGATATAATTTAGAATAATTTAATATCTAATTAAAAAATTTGTAATCAAATATAAAATATTGTAAACTCCTTTTTTCTTTTTTTTTCTAACATGAATAAATATTTATGTATATTTTAAATAAGTTATTAAATTATTATTAAAATATTAGGAATGCATTATTATTTTCTTGTATATTATGTATGGGAAAAATATATAGTAACAGACACATAACAAAAAGCATATAACACTTCTTGATTAATTTAAAAAGATTGTAGCAATTTAAATTTATTTTTACAAGAAGTATGTCCGCACACTTAAATTGTATGATAATTCTTCAAAGATTTGAATTTATATGATATTCCAATAATACGTATCACATTGTGATGTGAATTAGAAAACAGATTTATGTTTATTTTTACCAATGTAAATTAATTTTAATCTCGGTTTATAACTTATTTTTTTCTAATTCTTAGAACTAGAAAAAGATGAAAAGTAAATTGAACCGAGATTAAAGTTAATCTACATTGGTATTAGCCAGCTTATTGTTCGTAAAATTCGCACAAGTAACATTTAGAGAAATAATTAACGAGTGAGGAGGCACTCTTCTGAAAACGCAATAGAAGTGGCACAATAAATACAGCGGTAATTCAACTTTCGTGCACAATGCGCATTTAATTTGAGTTTTTGGCAACTTTGCAGTAGATAACATGCCGTTAATTGGACTGATTAAAATTAAACGGCGAAAGCGCTCGTTATTCGCTCGTTTCGCGATTTTCCGCATTTCTCTGGAAAATTATCAGAAATACTGAATGTAAATGCTATAGCAATTATTGTTTGTAACACGTGCCTTTCTTTTATTTGGATAATAAAGCAACGATAACAAGATGCGCGCTGTTATTTTAGAAATGATGGATAATTAAATAAAGGTAACAGATTATTTAACTGTAAACAATTTCAATTGCGAATAAAGTATAAATTTATGATACAAATCATTATGAAAGGACCAACAAAAATATAATTAATTTTACTTTAAACAATTATCTTTTACATAATTATACAATTATATATACATACGTACGTACATACATACATATATACGTATATATTTTACCTAAACGTAACTGTAAATTCATTCTTGCGAATATATTTCTATTACTCAATAAGTGCTTCATATTAAGATGTTATACGCGCTGTGCATACAAAATAGCGGGTTTTATCAAAGAGATTTACCTTACGAAGCGGTTTACTTGATCAGAAAACTGAATTTTCGAGGTTCGCCGTCGAGTACGGTGCAAGATTTCAATTTCCGCCTGTATCGACGTTATTATCCGATCTATATATAAACATGTATGTGTACTATATATCACTCACTTCCCGTTGTTTCTCACGGCGATACAGCGCAGGAGATATTTCAGAAGGAAAGGCGATATCCACCGCGGTAGTTTAACCCAAACAAATCGAAATGTAGATTAATTCAATCGCCTTTTCTTATAAAAAGAAAACAAAGCAAATATAAGAATAAAATCGAGATTATGTAAAGAGGAAATTGGAATAAAATAATACGACTACGATTGGAATAAAATGGTACGACTACTAACATAAATTTTTATAATTTTTATTTTATTTTTAATAGCATATGCTAGTAATGATGATATGTAGTTTGATATCCTTTTTTCGCGATTGACATATCCATAACCATATTTCTTTATTCGCGATAGATATTTCAATATTCTCTGTTTTTAGATCAGCGGTCTCTCAATTTCATGTTTCTCATATCAATCTTTAGTTACTGTTATATCGACTATTTATTTTTCTTTTCCATTCCGCAAAATTCCATTGCCGTAAGAACAGTAGCGAGTGGTTCTCGAAGCATTTTCTTTAATTTAATTAATTTATTATTTAGAGCTTTAATACTTTGTCAAAAAATATTGTTCTTTTATCTTTTATGTTTATCTCTTTAAACTCTCTCTTGTATCATTGTTAGTTATTTTATTTTCTTATAACTTCTATAAATCACTTCCTACGCTTCCTGCATTTATCACTTACATTTTATATTCCTTTTTTTTAGTAACATAAATATCTATGCTCTTATTATTGTTATCTTCGTATTTTTCTATTGTAAAATGTATTCTCCCGTTTTTCACGCCTATATACATTTATAATTATTTTTATCTTTAATTTTTTTTGTAATATACATATAGATTTAGGCTTCAAAGCAGAATTACATTATGCTGATGCCTCATCTTTTGAAATGCTTCGTTTCTTCTATATACTGTACATAAACTTAAATTTCATCTGTTACTTGCATATCACTAAAGTTAATAATGAGTAAACAAATAAATATTCACGGATATAAATCATTGCACATGCACGCAATTGCATTTTGTGATTATTGCCACCTTAATTTTTCTTCTGAAACATATCCCATACCATACATACTTCTGGAACATGTACCATACATTTTTGGATACATAACTGCGCGAGTAAAGAGCGTCAAATGTATATATATATATATATA
>QKQZ01019596.1:0-31130 GCA_003595255.1 Solenopsis fugax
TTATGATGACCACCGTAATAATTCGTTCCATTCCAAATTTTTTAATTAGAAAGGCTTGGCTTTCCTAGACATCTCAGTATAACAAGATAAATATAATTTCTCATATCCTTAATTAATATTAATAAAAAATTGGAGCATTGTAAAAATTCCTGACCATCGTCAAAATTCGACCATTCCAAATTTTTTATGTACAAAAACTTTGCATTTCTAAATGTTTGAGTACAACAAGATTCTTGTCTTCTCTATTTGAAAAAGTGCATTGCATCAATTGACATTTGAATTCTGGAAGTTTATTTTTGTCATTTTACCNGTTTTTGTCATTTTACCGATGTGGTTCTCATTCAGTGCTTCGTAAATGTCATGCTGTCATCGCGGATATCGCGTATTTTGACTATATGTATTGATGGGTTTATAGTTCAATATTCAATTTGTATGAAATTATGTAATACTAAAAGCTTTGTAGCGCGCCCGTAGCGCGCGTCTATTTTGTCTAGTCTGAAAGGGAAAAGAACTATTAATTTTATATAAGAAGTTACATTTACCCCAAAGTTGCTCCGCTGGAGCCCGATGTCTCTCCCAGACCTCCTCCTCCTCTTCTCAGAGTCCTCCAGGTTATCAAGCCTCTTGCTCTCGTTGCACTCGCGGAACACTCGCGTTAAATACACTAAAATTGCNAACTATTAATTTTATATAAGAAGTTACATTTACCCCAAAGTTGCTCCGCTGGAGCCCGATGTCTCTCCCAGACCTCCTCCTCCTCTTCTCAGAGTCCTCCAGGTTATCAAGCCTCTTGCTCTCGTTGCACTCGCGGAACACTCGCGTTAAATACACTAAAATTGCGTCCGTGGAGTAATTAAGTCTATAAGAGTCTTTCGAGTCCATTAGTCCAGTTACTTTAAACGGTACTCCCGGAAAAAACGCGCGACGCGACGAATCGGCTGCGGTTCGTTTATTTTATTATAAGTCGGCGACGATGGGTATTGTCCTCTTCTCGTCGCTNTCTCTTCTCAGAGTCCTCCAGGTTATCAAGCCTCTTGCTCTCGTTGCACACGCGGAACACTCGCGAATAATATACTAAATTTGCTCGCGTGGACTAATTATCGAATGGGAGTTATTAAAAGTCTATTAGTCCGATAACTTAAGCGGCACTCCCGAAATAAACGCGCGACGCGTCGAACCGGCTGCGGTTCGTTGATTTCACAATAATTCGGCGACAATGGACGTTGGCTTCCTCTCGTCGATTCACACACCGAGGAATATCTGTAACACACCATTGGAATTGGTTAGGTAGATGTTATACACCACATAAACATTATTAGAGATAGACGTTATTAAAGTATAAACAAAGATAAAAGACATATTCAGGGTGTCCACTCAAAAAATCCATTGTAAATTCATTCCCTGAAAATTCCAAGTAAGAGAATTTTTGAATGTATAAGCTTTGAAATAAGTTTATTTTATTACACACGTGCTTTTTAACATTCTTTAAACGTGTAATCACAAAGAAAACTTATTAACTAAGATTTAAATATTAAATTGAGAAATAATATCAACTAATGCTATACAATAATCTGTATACAATATGTATGTGGATCTAGCTATCAGAAGTACAAAAATACAGAATTCAAACGATGGTAAAACATACAATGCTAATTTAGAACGATATAGGATATTATTAATTGAATGATATATATTAAAGAACTAGGAACTTTCCAGGTTTTTTCCTGGTAGTGGACACCCTGCATATATTTTTTTTGTAATTACATCCCTTTGAAAAACTCGGTTATTTTTTTCGAAGCAAATATCATTTGAAACTGCAAAAGATACAAAAAAAGTTTTAAATAAAAGTTGAATGGTTTTTAAGATTTTATAATAATATTTTAATAATAAAAAGAATAATTTTTTTTAAGTAAGCGATATTTTTTAAACAGATGTTTCATTTCCCTTAAAATATACGTGTTTCTTACTTATTTTTACCTATACTTTAACATATCCACGCTAAAGCTTATTAAAATCATAGGGGAACACTTAATCGTATTCTCTTGTCAATCGCATATCTCTTTAATGGATACAAATGCGGAAAATATATTTTTCGTACCACTTAAATTATTTAATATTTTTTCCTTTCTTATCTATATAAAAAATCTTTACGGTTATGCAAGATGTAATTCATTGCAACAATATTATGCAGCAAAAAGTATCATTGGCGAATTATCCAAGGTCAGAGCATCGTGAGCCTCAAGAAAGCGCCGACAGACATGTGCAGTCAGTGAAGAGGATGAGAAAAAGCATTTATTACACGCTATACTTCTTTCGTAATCGGCGCACGCGTGACCCACTGAGATCTTAGTTCTTATATCTAGTACATCACTGTTACACAATAATGTTTGCTTTCATATAATAAAATTTAAAAAATAACGACAATGAATTATATGAAGACGACAATGAATTATATGAAAAATCGAATTATATAAATCCGCGCGAATAAAATGTTCTATATGCTTATGAAATTACATATGATGTAATCAGAATTAATTTAATATCAAAGACTACTATAATTATAATAAAGAATTTAAATATCACTCCATTGATTAAAAATTTTTATTAGTGTACGTAAACGTCAGAATCTTCCGTAATAATTTTATATTCAAGCATGATAATAAACTGCTCCAAAAAAATAAAGATCCGAAGTTACTCATACCCTTTATTTATTCGAATCTTTTTTTAACATTGTATTTATATATGGCCAAATATACGCGGCGTTATGCTCAGCGCATTGACGCGACTTCGTCATTTGCGCGTTCTATTTCTTGTCACTGGTGAGTTTGTCATATGGACACGGCCGTCGGCAACGAATCTAAAAATGAACCTGTGCTATCGACAGTAGAACTAAATGACTGGCGAAAAGTCACCGGAATGGAATCTCTCACGTTGGCGTCCCCGTGATGAAATTAGATAGCACCGCGACACCCGCGCGTAACACTTTTTCTCATCTCTAGACAGAAAGGGGTAGAAAAAGAATAAAAATAAAGCATACACATCGATCAAATCATGTGTCTTCGAGCTTGTCGAAAGAGACATGTGAAATCGATGGTGAGAAATAAACGATGAAATCTCGTCTACAATGTTACGAAACCTAAGGATTTTAAGTGCTTTTAGTCTGTCACTGTCGTCATGTTTAGTTGTGCATATTACATATGTCATGCAAAATGTCTGTCCCCTATATTTCGGAAACGATTCAAAATTATGAAAAACCACGAAAGACACACGCGCGCGTTCGATTATTTCGAAATCTCAAAAGAGTCTCTTGAAAGAATAGCCTCTCGAAATGATCGACACATATTTCACATAATTTTCATAATTTTAAATCATTTCTGAAATATAGAAAATAGAGACTTTATAGACACCCTGCATAAATATATGACAAATGTTTTATGTAATTATAATATTTACACTTATTGAGCCTGGAGTAAACGTTACAGGAAAATTTTCAAAATTATCTTTAATCAATATTATCTAAATCTTTAATCAAATTTGTCATTAAAATTAAAATTATAAAATGTCTTGTATACGTGATTATAGCACAATTTATGTATATATTTTGGATTACTAAAGATTAATTATCTTTTGGACTGCTAAAGATTAATTACAGCCTCGCAAATAGAAATTACGATTAAATGAGAGATTGCCAGTTTACTTTGGACGTCTAACTAGATGTAATTGTCACTCGACATATAACATTTAACTGAAATAACAAGAGACTAAAACAATGTACACAGAGTATTCGCAACAGCAAATACCACAGTCTCGACAGATTAAAGGAAATAGGATATCCAAACTCCAATTGAGTATTTACTTATCTGCACCTTAAATTATATCGATTAATTATGATCGAGATTTGTAAAAATCGACGAAGAAATACACAAGAGATCATTTATCTTTCATCCTCGCAAGACGATTCTTTTGTACAAGAGACGTTTAATTGCAATGATAATTTTAGAAATCTCTTCTCCTGACATAAGCGGACGTTATAGCCATAACTCAACGTTGAGTAGCCGTGCGAGATGACTCTATATATCCTGACAAACATATTTTCTCAAGCCATCCATGAAACGTTACAACGAGGGTCTTGAGCAACGACGTAATTACATACGAGTTACTTATCTTTTTCTCTTACGGTCTACGGTCGGTTTATCGTAGACTACGAAAACAGAGCTATGTGTCACCATGCCGCCTTCGTTAGGTCTGATTTACCGATATCTCGAAAAAAAGCAACGTCACAAAAATTCCTCCAGCTAGATAATTTAGTGAGGTAAAAGAACATATTTTAAATCACGAAAGAGCAACGACGATCATTCGATTACTGTCAAAACATGTTAACGTACAAATCGGATTTCATTGAAAATACGGGATTTTCTAAACTAATATTTAGGAAAGAATTTAAATTTTGGAATAAAAAGTATAAATAATTAAAAATTCTTTAAAATCAAGTATCATAAATATTACAGAATTATTTAATGCGCAATTATGCATCTATATTTAATAAGCATTTAACAAGTATAACATATGTATAATTGTTAAAAATGTTGACTACTGTTGTCACTTTAATTAGGCATAACGCAAACTTTCGTTCTTAATTATCTGAACTAATTTGCTAAAGAAAGTCACGCGATTATATGTTATTCCTAACAATGTATACGCTTTGCGCTCAACCGGAAAGTGTTATAATGATGTTCTTGTTAAGAACACTTGAAAGAAAGAACACCGAAGAAGACGAAATAAAGAGAGAAAGAATAAGAAGAGAAAAATCACCAACGGAGAAATCTCACGCAAAGCGTCGAGACGCAAGTCTCTCTCAGTTCTGGCAAACCGGGCACTTTTCTAAATATACACGATCGCCCCTCACCAGCGAATCTATCTTTACGTATTAGAATCTATACCTAACGACTCCGAGAGCATCTTTTCTAACGTCAAGTTATCGCATAACTTTATCTAGAAATTAAATAAATTCTCAATTTAAACTTTCTCAGTAAGATATAAGATAGATTTTTGAACATCACAAAAGATTGTTTCGAAAATATAAACGTATAGTATATTTACATATTTATATAAAATAAAATAGTATCTGATTTGAAAATTAGTTAATTTCCTGCGATTAATTATTGTAAAAATATTATCAGATAATCCGAAGACAAGTTACAAAAACAAGATTTTTTTTGCCCTTATAATTTTTCAATATAGCCCTAATTTTAATTAATTGAAAATTGTCCTTCAATTAAAAATTATCCGTGTGTGAGATTTAAATTTATCTTGAAACAATAAACATGTGAGAGTCTGAGTATTTTAAAATCAACTAACTTGCGAAACTGCTGATGTTGTGTTAAAATACAAAAGAATGACGTCAAAGAGAGAAACTAAGGCTCAAATAGCGAATAAATGTTAAGATGGCGAAATTAATTTACAAAAGACCACTATGTAACACATTGTAGATTGGTCGAATTTTAACTAAATTTTTTTTTCATTATCAATTCTGCGTTTAACAATTTGTTTGAAAATGTCGTCCCAAGAAGAAAATATTCTCTGATATATTTCGTCTCCTAGAACGGTAAAGTATTAATACTATTTTCAATGCTACCTCGAACTGATATACGATCGAAAATACGGGGTTTGCTAAAGAGAAATAAGCAAATCGCGAGACCCGACGGCGTAAATCATACTTTCACAGAAGCGAGACCTGTATTTATAGTTGTTTCTTCAATTTATATTTTAGAAACGTTTCAGCTCTGAAGTATTTAGACTAAAATACGATAAAAATAAATTATAAAAATTATTTTAATTTATAACAAACAACTAATGATTGATACAATATTTGAATGTGTATAACTGATTAATTCTATCATAATTTACATAAAAAATTTTATAAGATAATTTGCATTCCTTTCTTTTAAATAAAATAAAATTATATTATCAATGAATTCCAAAATAAGTACTAAAATTGCTCATTTAAATTATTTAATAAAGTATATGAAACTATTTATATGAAACTTTTTATATAAGCCATCTCTTCTATATAAACAATCCGTATCATAAATAATAAAACAATTTTGAACAAGAAATCTTAACAACGCAGAGATTGAACAAAAAGGAGACTGGTTTCACAAAGGAGACCGATTGTTTGTAAGAGTATTAGAGATTTTTGACACCTTGCATTTTATCAAGATTTACTCGATAAAAGTGGATCTTGATATCAAGATCTACTTATTAAACACACAAATCTAATTTCAGTTGAATTCTTCGGCAGAATCCACATCTATAAATATGTTCGCCGAAGTCAAGGCAGAAAAATGTTAAAGAGGACCTTGGCAATTAGCACACGTGTAAATGCGTCGTTCATTCCACCGAGAGTGCATTCTAAATGCGATCAATGAGAAATAAGTAAAATAAAATTAACATCACAATCAGAGCCGTGTTCGGCATCGCAAAGGTTTTTCATGGCTCATATACGCAACGTGAAATCTGTAATGCAACATGAAATCTCGTTTGAACCAAATAGCGCAGACATGACGAATATAAACATTGTGTGATCTCATTTTCACTCTTATTTACGTTTGCATCGTTTAGTGATCTAAAAAAATCATGAACATCTTAAGATACTTATTTCTAGAGAAGAAATAGAATTAGTATAATTTCGAGAAATTCTTGTACAATGTATTTATAGCAATTTTTATGCAAACATCAAATATTTAAATTGCTGCAAGAACTTTAATAAAAATCACATTTTTCAATTTTTTATATTACTCTTCAAAATTATTATATTTATTAGAAATTTTAATAATACGGATTTATGTTGATACATACTTCATTAATTCGATCGATTAATAATTAATTTTCCAAAAATTCAATGAAACTTTGATACTAAAAAATAGCATTGAAAACTTTTGCATTTTCTCGAGATTTTATGCAATGCACGTAATCACAATATATACACGTAATTAATAACAATAAATTAAACTGCCAATTAATCAAACATTAATCAAATGTTACGCTAAATTTGCGATTTATTATTTGATCATCAAAGGCCGTTTGCGCGAGAAAGGCTTGTTACGAGGAAATCGTTGCCGATTTCGTCTTTACGCAGCCGGCGGTGCACTTGTTTGTTCCTTTATCACATTTTCTCCCGAGAGCAAGAGCGCGAGAGTTCGAGAGTGGGCGAACGGCCCGAGTATATGGAACAGCCGTTCTAAACTTAGTCGTCGGTCCGCTCTGGAAATAGATGTTATGAGTGCGAGGACAGGACAAGACACTGGCCTATTATATTTGCTTCAGTGTTTCACCCGTACGATCAGCAAGAAACACCATAACATAGATATTACACCCGCCAATTTGTGCGGATGCTAGCGATCAAGGGATCGAACATTGCAAAATGCATCATCCACATACGATATCACGATTTCGATATCGAGGCCAATCTTATATTGACATAAAAAGAAGGGAAATTAAAGACATCCTAGTTAAACAAGACAAAATAATTAAGACAAATAAATTAAGACATATAAAATAGAATATATCATAATAAACTATACTAAGTTATTATATTTGTGATTAACTATGTACACACATTTTTCAGCAAATTTCTTCACATGTTAGGTCACTCCTGAATTTAATTTTCATTACTTTTACGAATATAAAAAAATTCTTCAGTGACTCTTATACATATTTCAATATCTTTAGAAAGTATTTATTTATTTAAAACAAAAGTATATAAATGTTATAATTAATTATTAATTAATGTTATAACTATTACTTTGCTTTTAGTTTTCCAAGACAAGAAATTCGCAGGACAAAATTATAGAGTCATGTGTTCAGAGTGTTAATAATAATTTACGAGTAGACAAATTGGTAGAGTGCTGCAAGATTTATTTTGACATTAAGTAACCCGAAAATTTTCTCGTAAAGGTTCATAAATATTTATCGATATAGATCCAACTCGTTTCTAACACAAATCTCTGACTACAGTTGTCATCAAAGTATCAAAATCTCAGAATAATGTCAAATATTCATTTACGCGAGATAAATGATCAAATGTTCGACGGATTGCAGAGTTGTCTCGAGAACTCAGATGCTTCTTGAGAAAGCTCCCTCTGCGTTCCGCGAAAAAAATGTAATCAATTGTGAAATACGATATTTTTCCAGAAATCCAAGTTTATGCAGAAATGCATAAAGATCTCAAAAGTCTTCGAGCACAGAAGCATGTCCGGCGCTGGCGGCTCTCGGGACGTCCGATCATAAAGCGTTTTTACTACTTCGATGGCGCGTAATGGTTCGGAGAGACATTAAAATCTCAGTGAATACGACACCCGTGTTGACGAATCAATTTATTCGACTGCTGCCAAATTTGAGAAGATTGAAAAAATTAGACTATAAAAATTAATATCAAGAATTTGTAGAAACATCCTTTAGACAATTGCATGTATAATCAGACATGCATGATAACTTCTTTAATTCTAATATTTTACAATTTTTTAATAAATAACTTGCAATATAAAGTTTCAATTATCATATTGATAATAAATCGTATTCATATTTTAAGAAATTTATATATAAGTTGAAAACGCGATATAGAAATACGATCGCTTTTTTTCTATGGATAGAGAAAAAATATTTTCTTTTAATTTCTTTCTTTTTTTCTATTTATAAGATTCATTAAATTTATGAAATGTTAACAAATCTTATTTTTTAAGGAATGATGTATTTTTTATACTTATGGTTAGTTAAAATTTAATAAGTATTTAAATAAAAAAGTGTAAAACAGAAAATGCAAACAATAATTAAAATAAAATTTACTCAAAAAGTGCTTTCTTTAAATTTCATAACTCCTTAAAAAAAATTTTTAACAATAAACTAATGAGAATGAATAAAGTTGTGTTGACTTCTACAATTCATGTATTAGTTTCTACAACTCTACGAGCAAACTCTGACAAATTCGAGCGGTAAAATTTTGAAATCGTAAAAACTGCGGCTCATAAAATTAAAGAATGCGCTCGATATTGGGAATGGAGACGATCGGCACGATTCCAGAAAGCCGGCAATCCCCGATAATCTCGAAATAACGCTTCTCTCCTGTTCTTCTCCCTCGGTCCTCCTCGTCTCTCTCACCTACGGAACAAGCGTCGGTATTTTTGGTGCCCGACACGAAGGAGACGAGCGCGCGAAGCGCGCAAGAAGGACGGCGTCGAAGAGGCTACGAGGGGAGAGAAAAGGTGGAACTCCCAGATAGAGAGAGGAGAGAGAAAGAGAGGAGAGAGAAAGAGAGGAGAGAGAAAGAGAGAGAGAGACGCGCCGAACATCATCGTGAAAACGGCTAGCGCCGTCGCTAGCAGGCGTAACTTGAGAGCCTCGCGGACCCCGCGACCATATATGTCCGCCTGTCTTTCTCTCTTTCTCACTCGCACCGCTCGTCACGACATCACAGTATCTCTCTCGTGCAGCATCCACCCGCTCGCTGGACCACGACGTGACGATCTCGATATCAACGCAGATATGTCAATATCGGAGTGTCACAACATTGCAAATATCATATAATTTTATGAATATCAGACATTTCATTACGAAACATTTATAGAGTTTGTCACATTTTATTTGTAACAAGTCTCTCAAAAATCGCTACCAGGTATCAAATATATTCTTTATTAATTATTGGCGTCTAATAGAAAGATGTCGCGTAAATATTGTATTGATATCTGATATCTTGAAGCATCTAAAAACACAAAAAATGGACATATTCTATTTTATGCCATGTAATATTTTCTGCTTTTTGTTTTTGAATTACGTAATGACAGCTCTGTTCTGGTTCCAGACTATTGATATTTTTTTAGCTCACACATGCATATATACACTCAGACACATGACTCTAAATTTATTACTTTATATCGTCGTAAAGCAATATAAACTGCAGATAATTTTCTGCCTAATGAACTGCCTAATTTTAAATAATTGCAATTTTCAGTCTTGCAATTAACAATTATAAACATTTTGTATTTGCAATTTTTTCTAGTCTCTAATTTTTTTTAAATAGATTAAATATACCAAAATTAGAAAGTTTGCACCTTCTTTCACAGCAAAATATGTACAAATTGATTGTGTTAAAAATTGATCACAAAAAATTATCTATACACTTGATGTTTATTTTCAGTAAAAATAAACAATAAAAATAAGATGGATTTTTTTCACGAAAATATATTAACAATTACTTACTCTTAATAATCTTTCAGTAAAAAGCAGAATATTCGAAATCATAGGAGCAATTAAAATATCAAATTAAATTTTACATTATCTTTAATAATTTCTATGATCGATAAAGCATGCAGTGTGATAAACGTGGATCTTCGGTAGCTTGATCCATGCACTCGATCGACAAAACAGTGAAAGAAATATAGATCGTGGCGCCACTTACCTGACTTCGTCGACTTATGCTCTATTGACAAAGAAACATTCTATTCAAAAATACCTTGAAAATTGATCTATTGAAAACATCCGATGCTAATTTCAAAAAATCACAAAAATTTCATCAAATATTTTTTCAGCATTAATGATCTTGAAAATTGATCTACTGAAAAGAAAACTAATCCAATGTTAATTTAAAAAATCACAAAAATTCCATCAAACATTTTTTCAACATCAATATGAAAATAACTGTAAAAATTAATATGTTAATAATACAAAGTTTATGAATAAAATGCACAATTCAAAAATTCTAGAAAAATTCATTGAGAATTAAAAATTAAGCTCTTGTAAATTACTGAAAGTATCAAGGAAATCAAGGATAGTTGGATCATATGTTTAGGAGGACAACAATTCAGAGACATTCAGAATACCCCGTTTTACACATGTATATAAATACATGTAATTTTATAACTAATCTTATCGTCAAACATAATGCTTATAATTAATGCTTATACAATAACGTTGGACATAATGTGCGAAGATCGTAACATGTGTACTTGGCTATTTAACATGTGCGTATGTATACGTGCGCATGGTTATATACATTCCAAGATGCAGTGCAACAATCACACACACAGGATCTATGTATCGATTAAAATCGTTCGAAAAGTCGTTGCAAAGTTGGAAGATCCCTGTTTCTGTCAAGTAAAAATAATATTATATTTATGCGTTGGATGACCGATACGGATAAGATAAGATATTCGCTACCAATTCATATCGACGAATCATGAAATCAATATGAATATTTTTAGAGTTTAACAGCTCGTGTATTTATCTAAATGTAATTCGCTAATGGTCGAGTCTTTATCCATAAACATTTGCTGATGAATATTCACTTTTAAAGATTGCACCACTATGAAGAAGCAATGTACACGAGAGAATGCGTGGGTTTCGTGCCGATAATTACGAGTGAATCTTATTGCATGAAAGATTTGTTTGCGCAATTATCATTAGCCGCTCTCCATGCATCTGATTGTTGCACCTGCTCTGATGCACGACAATCTAATATTTACAGGAGCCGGTATGATTAAAGTTCCTCAAGATCCTACGAAACAAGAAGAGATTCTAAAAACAAAAATGAAAGAAAAGATATAAAAGGAAGAGGGTCTGCACGTTTCTCATTTGAAACCGATGAACGAGAGCTCACAATGTTATTCGAAATCCTGGATCTTAAATGTCATACTAGCAATTATTCCTTTTCCTATTTATTTTAATCGCAATTTTAATCATGAATCGTCTATTTTGCAAGCAATTAAAATAGAAGTTTCAGAAATTCCTGCTATAAATAACTCGTCAAACCATGACTCATCTGAAATAATTTTTAATAATTTAATAGCTTTCAAGCTAGTTCATTCTAAATTTTATTTTTATCAATGTTGGATCTATACTGCTCGCAAAATAAACACAATGCACGTTACCCAAATTAAATAAAGCATATGACGCCTGCGTTCTCTAATCGAATTATAGGTTAAATTAAATAGGTTATATGAGGCATACAAATTTTAAGTACACGTAGAAGCCTTGCAAAATATCGTTAGAATAAAATTTGTTTTATGTAAATTCTTTTTCCAGTCGCATTTCTCGTTTCAAAGCACATTTGCATTAGTGTCGTTAAAACATTAAACTGCTTTCGCCCATGTCTGTCTGAAACAAAATAGAAATATCGCATAAAGAAATTGATTATCGAAAAATATACTCCTCAAGCCGATCCCACGTTGCTATAATCAATATTTTGCTCTTAAAATTAGGCGCAGTACATAAAACGCAAGGTGTCAAAAAATCTTTAATACTATTACAAATGATCGGTCTCCTTTATGAACAAACCAGTCTCCTTTTCGTTAATCTCTGCGTTGTTTAGATTCCTTCAAAACAAGACATACTGTACGTAAAATTCAATCCGGCTTTAATCACATCTATTTTTAAATCTAACATTCGAGTTACTCGGGAATTGTACCAATTTCCATCTTCAATTGTAATCGTCGAAGTCAATCAGAGATCTCGGAAGGCAGAATTCTTTCCGACGACAAGACATTTACCACTCAACTTTACATCGTTACCGTGCGACGCTTTTTTACGGCAAGAATATATCGCGGTATGCGTACAAATGCGCTATTTTCGTTCACCAAACTCTCCGCGCGAATGGGTGCCTCGTTATTATACTTTCACTTGGGTAAGCCGCTGAATGACATAACGGTCTACACGCACCAGATGTAATTAGCACAGAATATAATAGATACATGCGTATGCGCACACGTGATTTTAGCATAATTAGCCACTCGCACTTGCTCGCTTTTAAAATGTGAAAGAAAACGCAAGAGACAACAAAGAAGAACTTAATTCTCAAGAAGATGCTTTCTGAAGAAAGAAATTAAGTTAACCCTAATGCTGCTGCTATCGCGTATGCCGAAATTACGAGACAAATTATTGAAATTTGTGCCATTTCGAAATTACAGCGACCTTGAATAACCACGTTCTCTAATCGAATCATTCACTCGAAGAATAAATTTATACGGAATTTAATGATAGCTATTGGCAACACGAAAACAAACTGCCATTTTAACAGGAAGTATTCGACGATGCATACTATTAACGAAATGTCAAACATTTTTTTTTTTAAACTATAAAAAGATGAATTTTAAATGTGATTAATATCTTCGAAACGAACGGTAACAAATTGAATATGATTAATATTTTGATGTAATAAACCATTTCTGAAGGTTTTGATGGAAGAGACGGAGATGACGGAAGAGAAAAGTAATGAGACCTTGTCACACAACAAGGAAAATATAATTCGTAATATGCTATATATGCATCGTAATCACGTGGCTCTCAACACTTTTCGATAACGATCCTTATGCATCTCAAATTAAGACTTGGACATCATTAGGATTAATCTGGCAAGTTAAAGAAGCTCCGTTCATTCGAGTGCATTTTATGCGTATTTATGCAAACAAGACACAATCTACGTGCAATCTTGTATATCTCGGAACGTGGAACGCGACGCCTGCGCGCTCTCAGCAGATGAATGCATAACGACGGCGATCATTGAAGGTTGCGCAACGTGTCGTCGCAATATTTAGCGACGAGAGTCTCGAGTTATGTACCCAACTTTTCCGCGAATCTCACCGCGAGAAGTGCCGAGGAGTAAAGCGAAGGTGTGGAATCCCGAAAGGCGGATTCTCTCTCCCATTGCCATTGTAACGACGACATTCCTTACTCCACCGATTACGCAACGCCTCTGCATTCGACGAGTCGGTTTATCGGACGCACGTCACGAACGCGAGTTATAAATTTCAGAACGCTCGTACCTGTTTGTCGAGCCACTCTTATCGTCGCTCTGTGATAATATTCGCCACGAGAAAGCCGCACGTGCTTAATTAATTTCGTTCCGTTCGAAATGGGCATTTCGCGCGTATAACGCATCGAGCGAAGCAATATTCCGAGGGACATGTTCACACCTAAATATATATTTCTATTATGGACGCAGCACATTTTCAATGTCCATTTTACATTAAGTTTTATAGGCACTTAGTAATATATTACGTGAATAGAGATGAAGATCACAAATCAAATTACTCTCTGTTTCTAAGAAATGAAGATCACAAATCGAATTACTCTCTGTTTCTATCCTATTATAATCAATACCGTTGAGTTTTCCCAATTTTTGTTGCACATCTTTACGGCAATTTTTTTCCTTCTATCGTATTACACGTGGCGCATGTAAAAAATGCATTTAACTGCGAACACGGATTCTCACACGGGACATGTGACAATAAACAACCCTGGCAATCGTGTTAACCGGAAACTATAATTAAAGAAAAAGAAATGCGGAAATGAGGAATGATACGAAGAAAAGTGAGAGGCTGGAAATAAGGCTGTACAAGGCCGTACTAGGTCGTAAAAAGTTTAACGAACTTGGTTTAATTTTTGCAAAAGTTTAACTTTACCTCCTCTTTTCATATTGCACTCGAAGCCTCGAACTTTTTCAAAAATCCCAATGGTGAAATCATCAAGAGTATCGAAAAACGATTGTCCTGACGATTATTAAATGCATCGATAAGACATGCAACAACATTGTATTAATCACGAGGCAATATTCACATCCTATCACCTGAGATAACTAGGCCATTAAGCTGGCAATTAAATCGTAACTACAGTGGAGTTGGATTGGTCCGATTAGTCACTAACGCTACACGTTTATCAGGTATGATACCGTTTCTTATCGAAAAATATGCGATTAGACTATTATCTCTTATTATCCTCTTTGAAAACAAAATCACGTCGCGAATAAAAATCGCATCGTTCGATATGATCTTATTAGAGCATTAAAAATAATCGAATATGAGAAATGTATTTGAGAACTAGAGAGAAAATTTAGGAACCTTTGCAAATCTGACTTGTGTTAGTTTGACCGTGTATCGTACGTCGAATTATCAATATTATTTAGACGCTAATTCATATTGAATTATTTAATCAGTGCAATTATTTACTATAATGAGAAAGTGAATCATGAAATGCGCATGCATTGTTGTGCCCGCATTAATCTTAATGGTTCAATTAATTGGGTTAAGTACCGAATCGGAACGAAGTACGGGATATGATGCATCGTAATTTATAACATTCACGGATATTTAATTCCTGTGAGTCCGATCCGCCCGGTGTTGCAACACGCAACGTAAAAAGACGACTCGCATCCTGAATTCGATAACGGAGATTAACCGAGACTCGTCCGATGTCTGGCTATACTTTCTCCCAGAACGCGCTCGTCCTTGGACCGCACGACGGGTGACTGACTGACTTCATAGACCCATTGCAGCGCGCACGCGAGGAACGTCCGTCCTTGCGAGTACCTCACAGCCGTGCCGCGACTACCGAACCGAAACTAGGAATCCCCGAATGCAACGTCGAAATTGACATTCACGCATTTTGCAACGGCCGTTCGACTCACGCGAACATTATTTACGCTTCGCGCACGATTATCGAAAGATTCCGCGCGCGTCGAATTCTCCATGTGTCGACATCAAGTGCTGTCATCCTGGCAACCGTGTTAATCGCCATTACACAGCCTTAACCGAGAGCGGCTGCAATAAATCGAACGGTAAGTCGAACTGATTAGCGTTCGCGAAATGAAAGACAGGTGTTTAAGAGATCTGGAATTCTCTTTGAATAATCGAACGTTTGTTACAACTTCAATTTACGAACGCTGAGTTGACTCCCTATGATTTATTGAACACGCTTCGTTAATTAATCATTTGATCCGTTGGTCAATAAAATGTTGTGATCTCGAGGTAAATTTCCAATTTGTCAACATATGAGAATATTTATATCAAAAGTTACTTCTCATTTGCGCGAGATTGGGAATTAGAAACCGTCTTTAACCAGCGAAGAATTTGTATGATCGACGTAACGTTCAAGACGATTACTACATCAGGAGACGGTGATCAATTCTCGTCGGAGAAAGTCGTGGGAAGAAGCGGCGAACGGATCTCCCGAATTTAACGGACGAGACGGTGCTTAGAATAATATGACGACACCGTGGATAATCGAGTTGAAAGAGTGAGATTTAATTATTCACTAATCGGGAAGCGTTGAAATTAATTACAACAGGAACATTTTTAAGACTACATTGTTACTCTGGGAAGAAAACGATATTCTCGGGCTACATGTAATTATAACGGTTGTAAAAAAAAAAAATTAATGACTTGAAATAAAAGTGGCAAATGCGTAATTTTCTTTAAAAACAAAAACTCTCTTCATATTTCATAGCTCTATATTAAATGTTGAAATAGACTGGTGACTCGAAGTCTGCCGCAACTTCCGACGCGGAAGCGACAAAGATTGCACATGTAAATTCGCCTGTAAACTAAAAATTAACAATGTACTCATACAAACAGCATTATTCTCCTTTCGTTATCCTAATACTCTCCGTAGTATCCTTTCGCTGTGGATAAATGTATGTTACGATATCGATGTCAATGCTTAGCGTCCACGATAGCCTAAACAATCGTGTATTTATTACAACGACAACAATTTGATCGGTTACAACAAAATGCATTACATCGTAGGAAGGAAAACCATCGTCGCCATCGTCGAACGCTCGACGACGATGACGATACGATAAGAAGAGAGGAATAAAGGAATAAAGGATTACCGAGTAACAGGAGAGGCACGAGGATGAGAGTCTACAGTTTCTGCACGATGTCGAATTTGTCCTTGAAGCCGATCGTCTCCTTCTTCGGGTCGTATTTTTTGCGTTGTGCCAGCATCTCCCTGAGTTCCTTCGCACTCATCGTTAGATTCAGGCCCTGGGATTTGGACTCGCTGTTGTTCGCACCATCCGCGACAGACAGGCTGCCGTTACCGGTGCCGTGTACGTGATTCACGTCGCCGTTGCCGTTTTCCCGCATATTGGACTCTTTGCTGTCAGTCGTCGTTTGCGCAACTGTCGTACTGTCGCTGTGCGCCGTGTCGTTGGAGTTGATAGACTTCTGCGTGTTCTGAAAAGGAAAAAAAATGCGAGAAAAGTGAAATGCCTGCTTCATAAGAAAAATATATTTAAAAACATATTTACGAATCATAATTAAAATAAAATATGAAATATATTATAATAAAATATATTTATATACTGTATATAAAATAAAAAAAAGTAACATGTATGTGGTAATATCAGTCTACAAAGTAGTACTCGTTAAAAGAAATATAAGCAGATACGGAAGTTATATGCAACTTAGATAGATTAGATTTCATTATGTATAACTTTATATAATTTTATTATTAAAAAATTTTTTTTTAATGGTTGACTATAATTTAATCGAATAGTATCTAGATAAAGATCGCACGCTCTCCACGTCCGCGTTACGGAGGCGGAGAAACGGAACGAGACGAGATATTTCTTTTAAGCCGAATGACACTGCGGCTTTTTTGACGTTTCGCCCGTGTTGGTGCGCAACCTTCTGCGGCGTGCAGTTTTTGTCTGAGCATACGGTTGGATTCACAAGCGCCTAATGTACAGATTTAACGAGAAACGAGTTTCCGCCCGAGTATCTCGCGATTGTATCGCCACCGCCGCGGCCAGTATCGCGTCCGACGAGTACGCGAGAGTTCGGATAAAGATCGCTGCCCCGCGGAGAGATACTTATAATGACCTTGGATCCTGATGCAACTCTGAACGGTACTTAAAGGAATTCCATTACTCGGCGTCATGCACGACGATGGAAAGAACCGGTTTTCCCCGTGCCGCGCGAACCGTTTAAATCCCTTCGAAATAATGTTAGTCGGCTATCGCTACGACGGCCGCTACAGTCCTACATACTAAATTTCACGTACGACTGGCTTTCAGTATTCCAAATTATCACATATAGCCATGCGGTTGCTTATTTCGTCGCGATACGATACCATAAACGTATCCTTTTGCTTTCCCCGCCGGTAACTATCTATATCCCGGTAATCGAACGTGAGCGTAATTAAAGTAATCCGGCGTAATAAGTAGATGCAGGACGAGGTATATAACGGTACACAGATAGCGAAATTTCACTAATAAAAGGAGAGCTGTCACTATAAACCTCCGACTACACTGAGAAAAAAAGAGTAATTATCTAAATTTTTCAATTTCGTTCATTTTCTTCAGTTCAAGTATCCATGTATTTAACTTAATACATAAATACTTGAACTGAAATAATTTAATCAAGTTAAAAAATTTAGTAAAATTAACAACTTTTTTCTTAGTGCATCATACTATAATCTACACACACAATTAATCTTAATAAATAAATAAATAAATAAATAAATATTAAAATTAATTGCAGAAATTTTCCAAGTTCTCTTCTATTTATAATATAAAAATCACATCATTAGATATTATTCAAGCGATTTTGCTCGATGATACATATATAAGAAATTAGGATTCAAATAAAGAACAAGACTGAGTCACAGTGATGATTTTGTCACGTTTCTGCATAAAGACTGGCTTTATGCGACATTATCGCAATATCTTCGGTATCTTCGCTCACGGAGACTTTCGCGCATACTGCATACAACTTTTTTATTCCGTTACTGTTGACGCAACGACTCTATAAAACTGCAGGAATCTGTGCCATAAGACAGTGACAACCATGAACGCTTCGCGCGAGTCTTCTTTTCGCGAGTTTTTTTCTTTTGTGAACTCAATCGATCGAAACGTATCCGTAATTGCGTCAGAGTTTTAATTTTAAATCTGCAGATTCGAGCCTCAAAGTCTACACAATCAGATCTTAATTATACGTTGACGTTAACATTTTTGTCTTATCAAAATCCTAATTTTTTTTTTCTAGTCTTATCAATAATATATGTGCGAAAATAATTCACGTACTTTTGCATCGGCTGTAAATTCACCTGTGCTCTTTAGGGCAAAGCAACGTGTAATTTCTCGCACGCGTACGCTGACGCAAGAATGAAATCGCCAATCGAGGGGGAGAACATTCTGAAACTAGCAGCGCGCATATCGCGCTTTAAACAGGCGTTTATCGTCGAGTTACGCAGACAAGTATTTAATTATATCTATGCGAGGGAGCATGGTGCAACGCTCGTTTCCTTCTTGGAAGGGGAATCCCCGTTATCTGCATACGTATTCCGACGAGACGTGCACGGGTTTTTGGCACGCTTTTCTATAAAATCGTTCTAGATTGAAATGGAATAAGATCGAATAACGGAATTCGGGATGCTACCCTCACTATTGCAATCGCATTATATTAAATTTTGTTGATTTACGTAATAAACGAGTGAGAGCTTAAAGAAACATAATTTTATCTTTTTGGAAAAGATGAATGACAAAGAAATAAATGTAGCGTGTATCTCAAATGCTTATCAAGATTATATTCGCGAATAGCTCATCACACCAAAAAAACGATAGGTTTACATTGGAAAATATATGGGACATTATTTTGCATGTGTGTTAGTCATGTTACGCAAAAGAGACAGGAAACGTCCTATTTCGATATGGGAAACGCAGGATGGCTATCAATTGTATCGGGAGTACAATTCGCAATTGTACACAGATTTCCACGAATCCTCTGTTATACAATTGATTTGTGCGTCATTTGTGAAAATAATTCTCTTAACAAGATGACATACGAAACAAATGACAAACAGAATCTAGAATGAAATGTTTTATTAAATTCTTGATATAAGTATTATAAAAATATCGCTTTTATATTTTTTGTAAATAAACATTAAATTAATATTAAAATGATTAATAGTTATGTTAATTTTTTTTTATTCAATAACATGTGTAATTTCTTTTTAAATATACCTTTATAAAAAATATATAACTTTTTTAATTAGCTCTATGAAGAAT
This sequence comes from Solenopsis fugax, assembly GCA_003595255.1. Classification (NCBI taxonomy): domain Eukaryota; kingdom Metazoa; phylum Arthropoda; class Insecta; order Hymenoptera; family Formicidae; genus Solenopsis; species Solenopsis fugax. The sequence goes on from QKQZ01019596.1 coordinate 19,835, forward strand.
TTACATATTTGTAAATGAATTTCGGTCGCATACATTATTACTGCCCACGATAGAGGAGAATCTTTCGATTGTCTGCCTCCCACGCATTCCATTATCATAACTAGTATGTTAACCTCATAAGAAAACGAAGTTCCGTCCTTCATTCCGTTGTTTACATATTCATAATTCTACCCAGATAGAAAGTAATTACCTTGCAATAATATCTATCGACAAATCTTGAAAATTTATTTCTTACTTAATTGTATTCTTGTTCAATTTCTAACATTTTATTAAAGTATAAAGTTGTCTCATCTGCAATGGCAGCATATCTTGCAAACTCCATAAATCTAAGCTTTTTCAAATTATAAATTAATCTACATTAATCTGTGTATACATCATAAATTAGCCGAATCATTTTTTTTTAATGACTGATGTAAATAAAAACGATACACACTCTCTCTCTTTCTAATGTTAAGAAATATTATTTTTCTAAGCATGTAAAACAAATCTATACGTAATATGACCATGATACGGGCAATCACGTCTCAGCGGATCGACATGAACGCGGAATTTACGTAACGCCGTGAAAATCGCCGGAAGTGAGAACTCGTAGGCGAGAGAGACTGCGATCTTTCTGATCGGAAGAAAGTTTACGTGCATTTACTCGATGTCCGTCGTATAGAAAATATTTGGATCCTGAATCTCGCGAAAATTGATTAACGCCATAAAACGCATCAGCGCGTCCTCCAAAAACGCGACTTCCTGCGATTAATGACGTAATGGCTCGCATCCGAGAGTCGCGTATTGTTACCGGCGCAGGTGCACTGGTACCGATAACAACTTAAGCAAACAATGGATATATGTTACCGAGCATATAACTCCTAGAACGCGAGATAGTGTTGGAATTTTTCGAGAGAATTTGTCGGAAAAGTCGCGCGAACGTCATGAGAAAAACATGAAATAAAATTGGAGAAATCGCGGAAGAAACAAGTAAATAGCGAGACCTGAAATTTTTTTTATCTGCAATTATCTTACTTGATCGACAACAACCGTCGTTTCAGATATATTCGCTTCGAATTGTAAACAACTTTTAAATTGCATTTCTGATATAGCGCGCCCAGCGTACGGACATGGGGAAGATAATGGCCATTCGCGCCGCAAGATGTAATTTATTCTGCAAAAAAAGAGCGAGCCATCACTATTTTTCGTATGCGAGCTCTCCGCGGCAGCTGGAATGACTCATTCCCCACCGCGTGGCACGATAAGACACGCATAACTACCATGAATTCGTTCCATTCGAGCGATCCTTTTCCTCCTTGAATGCAGCTCTGCTGCTATTATTGTGTTGCGTATCAAGACGAATTCTCGCATGAAACTGAGAGTTATTGAAATCTTACGTTCGAAAATATTCGCATCTTACTCTCACGCATTCGTTTATCTTTCTCGAAGAAATCAATTATTTGCGGGAAATCTACCGATCAACACGTATTTCAAATTAAAGAATTGGTTGTAGTAGTAAAAGCACTTTTATCCGCGACCCTGAAACACTCGTAATCGACATGCAAGAATTATAAAACGATATGTCAGATTTATGGCGCCGCTGGATAAGATTAAGCACGGCTCGATCGTCAAACGAGTGAGTTTTCGCGTTCAAATCGCCGAGATTTCCACGGCTGACCGACGGAATCAAGAGGAATGTTACGAGGGATACGCGAAAGCATTGTCGTGTAAGTACTGTCGGGACAAGATTGCAACAATCGTGGAGGCTATGATAACGATATCAACGATAAATAGGGGAGAACGAGAGATAGGGGAGATACCGAGAGAAACGACGAAAGATAGGGAGCAAAAGCCTACGAGATGCATTTTATCAGTTTTTTCTCGTGTTCTCACGTAAATGCAGACGGATTGTTACAAGTCGTTTCATAATTATGTCGCTTAATTAGAGGAAAGTATTTCATATAAATAATCGATTTCGCACTTGCGTCATTTGGAATAATGTCATGTCGTGTATTTTAATGCTATTTTATACGTTACTTCAAGTTAAACTAATTAGACTTAAAAAAATGTTCCGCATTAGATAAATATTAATTAGTCAGTATTATACACGGTTTCCTAACGTCTTGTAACGTATAATTTATTCTGACTCCTAATTTGATTTTTATCAAACATTTCCTAAATATATTCTTCTGCAATTCTTCCATCTGTTTATAATTTAATTCGCAGAAAAAGTAGCTGAAGTCTTTTTTTTTTTTTTACTGACAATATGTTTACGAACGGATTGTTTTTTGCATGATTCAAGATGGATATATAGATACCTTTAGATTGAAGCCATTTAACTCCGATGACGTGTACTTAAAAATTAGCCAATGCTTTCTCTATTATCCTTTTATGTATCCCCTTTGCACTATGATCTTGTCAATTCCCGCCGACAAGACGAAATCCCCGCGACGTTCAAGGGTTAAACGAAATGGATAAACTGCGGCTCGCGAGCGTCCGCCTCTATATAAATGAATTATTATCTGGACAATGACGCGTATGTAAGCGGGATATTAATAACACATACGTCATCATTTTTCGTCTCTATCTGGAGGCCGAACCGCGAAGTTGCGAATTTAAAATTGTCAAATGCTGATTCCATATTTAAAAAATTCTAGAATCAAGTATGAATATGATCGAATCCTTGTCTGCATTGCAGTCACTGCAATTGGAATGCATTAAACATATTTGTGTAGAAATATTTACTCCTCATCGACATATAATGCATCTTAATCATTAGTTTTCATATTTTTCACGTGACAATAGAAATTTCCCGAGAATAAACATTTAATTATTACTGCACATTTTATGCATTTTATTCCTTTTAAATATCAAAAGATAAAATTTTTAAAAATAATAAAATATTCTAAAAAAATAAATAAATTTCTAAAAAAAATGAGACTTCTTATAAAATCTTTTTCGTTTGAAAAAGAAATAAAATTCTATTAGAATATTTTTTAATTAAAGCGAAAATTTACATTAAAAACATTAAAAAATGCGCTTCCATAATAGCATTTGCTAATCAATATAATTATTAGATGCGATCGGAAGCAGGAAATATCAAACGGTAATTTTTATTGTCGTGAATAGGTCGAGAGTCCGTCCGTTGGCACGTGCAAATCATCAGTAAAGCTTCCGCTTATTCAGCATGATTCAATCACATTTCATTCATCCCCGTGGCACGATTACTCCTGTGACTTCGAGAAGCGGTATAATGCCGACTCGTGATGGCGTTTAAGCACGTGCCGAGATGATATAATCGCGTGTTATTTCAAGGTTACACAAAAATTGTCACAATAGCATACAATAATTGCTATTGTGATATTTAAAAATGATTAATAAATACACAGACGACAAATTTTTTCAATTATAAAATAGAGATAAAGAGACAAAAATTAAAAATTATCTAACTAGATCAACATCAAGATAAAATACATTAATTCATTTTTATTTTAATATTATGATAATATTATGAAATTATAACTGGCTGTTGAGCTTGTTGCTTGTTTGTGTATTAATAAACATGCCCAAGGGCGAAGCATTTCTCGATGCGTTCGAACGACGTTCCGTCGATTGAACCCGTCTGATATTTCAAAGAACGCGATAGGGGTTATTCACATTCCTTTCGCGTAATAAACACGCGCTTGCGACACGCGAGAACGCATACGTACGTACACATCACCTGTTAATTAAAATCAATGCGACAAGTCGCGAATACGTTGAAACCACTACTCCGACGTTAGATGCGACTCTCGATCATGATACTTCAAATTTCGTAACACGGTGTAATATATCTAATCGATACACTCTGTAATTTTGTTAATATGGTTATTAATTTGCTGCTTGAAAGTTCAAACGTTGGTCATTCACTCGCGCAACTTGTGAACAGATAACGACGCGAACTCGCGATTAATGTTACCAGCAACTTATAGCGAGAACAAATGTGATTCAGTGGCCTAGAAATAAAAGAAAGGGTATGTTACAAATGCAGACACGTTCGTCCTTCAATAATTCGTCCTTCTATCTCCGAGCTCCGAGTCGCAATACAATCAATTGTCCTGATTCTAAGATATATATCAAGCATACATATCTTATAATCTATGAAATGAGGGAAAAATGTTCGATAAAGGAAAATCGCCTAGAAGGAAAATCCGCTTTAACGCTGCTTTTATGTAAGGTAAATATCGCAGTGACCGAACATTTCTGTTGCCCAGAACTTGTACGGAAACTTATTATTAATCTTAAATGTGTTTCGTGCAAAATTTAATTGTAATCTTTAAATACTTCTAAATATTTACAAAGTAGATTATTTTAAATATTACAAAAATTAGCGCTTAAAAAAATTAATTTGTTACACAGCCTCATTATAAAAAAAAAAACACTCGAAAAATGGTCTTGCAGTACAGCCACAACTTTTTTGATACAAAAAAAATAACTAAGATAAATGATTAGCAAATATTGTAATATCGCATATATTTGATACTTAATCAATTTAAATAACAGAGACAGAATTTATATCTAAACTGTCTGTGAAATTTAGAAAAAAAATTTTTCTGTGATGCCTATTTATGTTAAGACCAATTATTATATTTTGTTATAAAATTTGACAGTATAATTGGCAATAAAACCTAAATTTTCTAGAAGGATTGCTAAAATGTTGCTGCTATAAATTTTTGTTGACACCTAGATATTGATCTACATTAGCAAAACATTTTTCTAAGTGGTATTTATATTTTGATGATGTTCTTAAAATTATATTTCATCGTATTTAAATAAAAATTTCAAAAATAAATTTACACCCCACAAATAAATTTTAAATATCTTTTTCTCAATGTAAACAATAATTGAGAACAAGTATTTAAAATAAGCATGTAGAACATTAAAGACTAATTTTTAATTGTTCTGATATCGATTCATTCAAATGCTTTACAACCAGATGTTTTTATTTTATGAATAATTTAGACATTTTTTGCATTTTCGTATGTTAATAATGTTTCATATTTTATATTTCACTTTTAGTAATTACATAATTATACATCTCTTGAATGTTTACAAAGGTTCGACAATCTTGGCTCTGCGTCGTTACATGTCCAGTTACTGGGACATTTACCTTTCATCGTGCATTTTACGCGACGAGCAAGTCTCTTTCGCATTTCTGCCTTATTGCTGGAATCCAAGCAAATACAGATGTTACCATGTGGTGGCATCATCAGCTCGGTTTAGGTAGCATTTACTCGACTATTCACGTAAGCTCGGTGAATGTGTCGTAATAAACGCAAAAATGTCGTTACTGATAACAAAAAAGATGGCGATGATAAAATTCAACGAATACCGGCATTAGTACTGTTTACCGAGTGACAATTTATGTCAATTAACCCCTTTGTCCCCAATTATATCACCGTTAGTGGAATTAAGAGTCATGAGACGAAGTGTTACGAATAATGTTATTTGATTTTAATACTAGTATAAAATCTCATTGAAAATAAAGCTTTTAATCCTTGAAGGATTAGCAAAGAAAAATCGAACGATGCAGCATCGAAAGATTGCGTAAATGAATAATGGTATAAGGAAGAGAACAGTGTTAAAGATAATTATTTCTACATAAACAGGATGAAAATATGGCTTGCCAATGATGATTTATGAGAAATTGTGTCACAATGACATCTTGCAATATTATCCGTATTAAAATTTTTATCGCATGTTTATCCTTGAATAAAAAGGTACATTCTATAATATACATAATGACTTGAATAAATTCAGTTGCATATGCAAATTGAAAATCATACAGTAAATCTTTTTATGTCAAAATATCTGTAGATATCCACACATAAACACGTGTGTTTATGACCAATTTCAATTACAGATTAATATTAATCAATAAAATAATCAAGTGATTTGAGAAACACGAGAATTATATAATCATGTAAATTTTCAACAATTTTAAATTAAATTTTCAAGCCTTTTTACGAAGTGTGACTGTGATTCACTCAAATTACCATACTTTATCTTTCGATCGAGGCCGCATCTTTCCGCGTAACTGATAATAATGAAAGAGACATGACGCGTCTCTTGTACGATGAGAAATCAGCGCAAAATAATCGCACGGCACGATTGGCGAAGGGAAAAAATCGCGATTTCTCGTTTTATTAGTCAGCTGACGGGTACGGGCAAAGAGATGCGTCATTGCCGAGAGAGGCTGCATCGATGGGAAAATGAGGTAGACGTCATTACGGATGCTTGCGCAATCGTTTCCCTGAAATAGGATTTTGACTATCCGTACCTTAAATCGTTTCCTGTCTCGCGTCATTAACTCTATTCGATAATCCACTTAAGTGCGCGACTCGATACACGGACGCTTCTTATCGTCGTAACGTCGTGATTACCGCGGTGCAAATCGCAGTAGAACCGATTATGATCATAAAAATATTTATGAACCTGCAGATCTCCGCGCAACCGTAAATATCAAACGAGTGTATGTACACTCATACAAATTAAACGCGCGTGAAATAAATATAACACTTAAGATTGTAAAGTTCATCGTACAAACGCGAATTAAAGCGAGTAATATGGTGTGAGATAAAATACGAATTTTATGTGACAATACTGTTCACGCGTGCCACATTTAATAAGACTTTATGAGATTTAACTTTGCAAATAAATAATCTACTAAAAATATACTGAAAGAGAGAGTTTGGTAACGACTATCAAATGTTAAGTGAAATAATATCAATTAAATATAGTTTGGTTAATATAACCAAAAAATTTTACTTTTCTAAATAATAATAAGTATTATCAAATGATTGGTTATATTATTATGTTTGGCGATACTAAATATTTAGAAAAGTAAAATTATTTTTCATTATATTAATCGAATATTAAATTCGTATTATTTCACTCAACTTTTAGTAGCTACAATGCAAATCCAAATGTGTAAAACATGTCACTTTTTACGTACTTGCATTTTTTACGCATTAAATTAATTTTATTACATGTATAATTTTTGTACTTTTTATACGCTTGGACGTGTATTAATATTAAATTCTAAGCGTGTAAAAAGTACAAAAATTACACGCATATAAATATATGAAAAGTTAATTACACACAAAAACATACACGTGGATTTGCAGTGTATTACCAAACACTTTTTCAGAGGAGAAAAAATTTAATAAATTTCATACACAGTTGATATTATACATATATAAATTATATACAATTGATTTTCATATCGCAAACTTGCCAAGGAGAGAAAGCAAGAGCAAATCTCTTTTGTATCTTACTATCGAATTTCTATTCCGGTAACTTTTACTGCAACACATCGATCATCGAAATGGCTAAAAGAACAGAGTGACGGCAAGACTATTCCGCGGAGAAATAGCTAATTACGACACGATGACGTGTGTACATTCAATAGCGCGCACCTGCTTGTATTTTATACAATTGTAAAGCCTGTGTGCAAAAACCTGAATGCTTGCACGCTACAACGTAAAAAAATAGCATGATGAACACGGTGTTTAACGAGTAATAATCAGCTCGTATATCTCCGACAAGTGTTCAAAATAAATATATCGTAATATATAAAATATGCAAAATACACAAATTTATAGATTCTCTGACATCAGCAGAGAATAATTCATGACTGATTAAAAAAAAGAAAATTAGAGGATCAAAGAAAACAAAACGTCATTTCTTGCAGTTTTTGTGACGATAAATCCGATGATGCTAGTTGAAATTGCATCACATGGCAGAAGCACATAAAAAACTCGAGGAAACGCTTAGCGTTGCAGAATTTTTATAAAATATAGAATATCATAAAATTTATGTACACTGAAAAAAAATTTAATAAATTTAATAAATTTTAATAAATATTTGTTTGTACATTTGCAAGAAAATATTTACTATACATAAATGTTTACTCGATAAAAAAAATCTACAGTTAAATTTAATTAGCTGTTCTTTTACTAAATAAATATATATTTACATTTAGTAAATATTTTCTTGCAAATATACAAATATTTATTAAAATTTAATAACTTTTTTTCAGTGTATTTCTTAGCGAAAATATCACGATCATGCACTTGCATAACGTGTTTGCAGCGACCTTCTCTCACCCAGTCGTGCAAGTGCACAAAACCTATCCATGCTATTAAATACAGCATAAATTGTATAAAATATTATGTACTTTTAATGTCAGAACATCATGTGTCACAAATATGCACCATTAACGCATATAACGTAGCGATCTGTCTTGCAAATGACTATGAAGCCACTCGTCTTTTCGATTTAAATTCTATTTTTTTTATCAGTGTTCTTGTCATGTGACATAATTTTAAGTAGCACCATCGGATCGCTCGTCTTAAAAACTATAAGAAATAATGTCTATTTTACTTTTTCCGAGCTCAGTAAAAGCAGACTTTTTCGTGACAACTTTTGTTTGTTAAAGTGCATCTCATTTTCGTACGTTCAGCCTAATTGTGTATAATATGCCTGGTATTACTGTCTTGTATTATACAGTTACTAAGATTACCGTCGATAGCGGTGTATTGCGGTGCCGCACGCGTTGCATGCGTGCCAGACACTTTCTAGCTAGCGTGGACGTAAACACGAGAGCAGCGACGACGACGACGACGACGACGAATCCAACAGGTGGACCCGCGTCGCGACTCGGATAAATTCCACACGAATGCCGCAGATTCCTTTGGTACGGGCACGTCGTCTCCCGGCACTTTCGCAGCCGAAGAAAACGCCGATTAACCGATGCGTTCACCTTAACATGTGCTAACTACTTTTCTCTCCCCCCACCCCTCTCTTTTTCATTTACTTAAATATATTTCCCATTTTCAATAGAGAAAAAGAAAATTAAATAAAAATATACAAGTAACAGATTGCGGTTGCACAAAAAAATGTTTAATTTTTAATTGTTATCGTCAAAAATAAAAGGAAAAGTATACTCATTTCTATTTTCTATTCCAAGTCTTCTGGGTCGGATTGTAAAATAAGAATGAAATGTTATCTACTCTATTTCCTTGTCTCATAATGCAATTCGCACTACTTCTGCGTCCGTATTTCCAATTCACGAATTTGAATGAGTGCATTTATATTTATTCAAAAGAACGAGCCGCTCATTACTCGTATGCCACTCATTACTCGCATGAATTTTATACTTTACTGTACTTACTGCATGCTTATTTTTAACGGTCTTCTATTAGTAATAATTATCTCATTTTCAAGAAAAGACTGAGCTATTAGTGCGACATCTTTTTCATTAATACGTAGAAAAACATTATTCTCGTGGTAAGAAATGCAATTACTCAATTTTTAATTTTCTTTTTATAAGATTAACTTTTTGCAAACAATATTTTCTTGATAACAGTCTTAACATACACTTATCGTTTATTTAACACAAATAATATTTATTTAAAATTAACGTCTGTATATACAGAAAAATACATACTTGAATTAAGATTACTTATTTTAAATATTTCATCAAGTCATATATCTTAGTTAATCATAAACATTATAGATTTACATTCAAAAAATATATTTTGAATCTTAGTAATTTACTTCAATCAAGAATATTAAGCTAAAACAAAAATTCTTTGCTTTGTTATTCTTGACATTTCTCCACAATTTTATATTGTTTGAAAAAATATAAATTTTTATCAGTATGTGATAAAAAAATAAATTTTTCTAAATTTTATGATTAATATATTTTAAGACAATTCAAAAAAATAGGCTTTGTTAAAAATAACCATTTTTACTGGAAGAAAAAAATAAATTGAGGAATCGCTTTTCTTAGAGTAGAATTGATTTTTTTTAATTGTATACACGCGTTATTAAAAAATCCACAATTTTATAATCTTCTTTGAAAGAATATAAATTTTTTCAGTATAATTTTTTTTTAATTTTGAGTATATTTTAAGATAATTATCAAGAAAATTAATTTTTTTTTTTAATAACCATTTTTTACTAAAAGTAAAAGTAAATTAAGGAATCGTTTTTCTTACAGTAAAATTAATATTTTTTTTACTGTATACGTTATTAAAGAAGCAACAACTTCAACATAGAGCATCTATTCACAATAGATTCATTTACATAAAAATGAATTAATTTTGAGATAAAATCAGATCAAAGTACATAGAGTTCAAAGCAAAAACAACTTATTTTTCAATGATAATAGATCCATTTACCGTGCGAAAATTAATGGATCCTGAGATCAAGTTGAAATGCACATCAAGTGATTTACCGTTTAAATTGTGAAAAACACTTAAAACACAAATGCGTTTGCAGACATGTCGGTATTCTCGTCGGTACACCTTGCGCTTTGTTTTTATTTGAATTGTGTTTCTAGAACTGTAATTTTCCGTTGGAAGGATAACATTATGTAACAGAAACGAACAGAAAAGTTCCCGGACTCAAGAGAGACGGCAATGGGTCGATCAATTATATTTCTTGATCGATCGGAGAATATTCGCGTACGCGTATTATTATCATTACCATCGGTCGCGAATATTAGACGCGATTTAAACAAATGCCCAGCAATCTACTCGAACACATCGAATGCACCTTTTGGTTCGATAACCTCTAAAACCGTACACAAAATCGACGATAATACGAAATTACTCGGAAAGAAAAGGGAAGCCGAAAACGCACTTACCTCGTCAACAGAGCAGTTGCTGCCATCGGAACGGTCCTCCACGCTATTGGGATTCCTTTCCGGCGTCTTGATCACCTTGATGTTCGACATGGTGCCCTTGATAATGATGTTGTTCTCCCTGAAGTGATCGTCGGCCTCCTGATCGACCACCAGCAGCTTGGTCTCGTTGGCGAACGCTTTGATGCGCTCGACCACCTGGTTATGCGTCTCGTTCGCGATGTCGATCTCGTTAACCTCGATTATCCGGTCGCCCTGGCGCAGACCGGCCGCCTGGCTCGGCGAGCCCTCGTCCACCTTACCGATGAACTGGCCGTTCTTGCCCTTCTGCGCGTGCAGATTGAAGCCGTAACCGTTGAAATCGTCCCACTTGACGATGTGGCAGAGCCGGGCGCACGGCACCTTATCGTCCTTGAACGAGGACATCGCGTCACGTCAATCTCACTCTCGGCCGGGGCAAGGGGGAATAACGAACACGAATCTGCGCCGGACTCACTGCCGGATCGACACCACCGCACTGCACCGAGAAACGCGCGAAACGCGAAAGTCACGCGCGAACCGAGACGAGCGAGACGAGATGGGGCGAGAGACGAGACGGCCTGAAAGAACACACCGCAAGGTAGCGGC
>QKQZ01019600.1:0-11106 GCA_003595255.1 Solenopsis fugax
GTTTACTTTTTGCTGTGTGATGTCTATTTTTGTAGATCATTCGCAATAATGCGCAAAGTTGACTAAGGCAATTGGAAACACCGAATGTCGAATCGTCGTTTGAAGAATTTTTTCTTTTATATTCGCGTTCTGTGTACCAAAATACATAACTTAATGCTCAACAGGTGTAATTACACGAAATACGAATAATCCCTTATGATTTGTTCCGAAAACGCTGAAGCAATAAAATTCTCTATTGTGTGTTTATTTTTTTTATTGTGTGCAACTTTTCTTAATAATACTATATATCGTTTTCTGAATAAAACAGAGTCTTAAACAACATCTTTTTTACATATTTTCATCTTAAAACACAAATTTCAGAATATTCCCGGACTGTTTACGAATTATCCCGGGCTTTGGGTTATTCGAAATACTTGGCACGGGTCGACATTTTTATATGTAGTTCAAAGCAAGTACATTTCCGTGTTTTATCTATAACGGCATTGTGAAGGGGAAGGTTCAATCTTTCAAACCGTCCAACTTTTTTTTTTTAATGAATACAGGACTCAGGATACGCAAAAGAAAAAAAACTGCAACGAATTACCCCCGGTCTTCCCTATTTATTATGTTAGAGATAGGAACAGTAATAATTCTAAAAAATATTGCACATAAGACGCATTCGGAGAATATGTTATCGACACTATGACATTATTTTATTCTTGTTTATCCTTATCTAACAAACAATAAAAGTAGAACGATGCGATATCGCTACATAACATTGACAGCGTGCTCCTTGAACGCGTCAATAGTGCGCCTATATTTTATAGTGCCTTATAAAAATTGTGCGAATATCAATTAGCCGTATTTAATAATTAGGATGCGAGTAATCGCATTAATATTATAATATAATGTGCATTTTATTAATATAATCTGTCTATTTTAAAATTACAAAATTACTGATTTCTTAAAATAACACAATTTTTTCCTTTTAAAATATAAATTACTTTTTTTTAAGTATAAATTAATAATGATAATTTAAAATAATACATTAAATTTTTAAACATGTTTCTTAAATAACTTTTGTCATTAATATTTTTTGCAATTAAAGAATAAAGTACGTTTATTAAAGTATTTAGATTTAATGTGCGGTGACAGCTCTTGAAATTTGTATATAAATTTGTATTTCAAAAAACAGTACATTCAAGATAAATGTTTATTAATAAAATTTATTTCGTAACAATTGATTATTTTGAATTTATTGACAAAAGAAATTGCTTCGCATGCGATCTTGAAATTATCCTTGTGACGAGTACATTGCTATTTACATTTACATATAATTGTTCTATACATTATTTGCATGACAGTACATAGAAAAAACAATTTTGCTAAATTTACTTAAAATTGAATAGACAACAGATCTGAAAATAATTTTCTGTGTAGACTATCAAAATAATTATGCAAGATGTTTCAATTGATTGCTAGAAATCAAAATTTTTTGCTGCATTTCTCGTCATAATTCATAATCATTTTGATGGTCCAAAAAATTATTTTCAGGAGAAATAAATATTTCTGTATACAGTCAAAGTGGATTTTTTAGTAAAACGTTCTTCTCGTATATTTTTAAGGAAAGTTCTGTGATGTCATTGTATTATTATCTCTCGCTATCGTTTCTTGAATAATTAGATATTTGTGTTCACAATTTATGAGTTCATTAAGATACATCATAATTATTATGAATAATAATAAGTGCAATTAGATATGATCGATATGTGATGACATAAATAGGAAAAAATAGGTCTTTCGGTCAAAGTTGTTTTTGTTCAAAAACGGTAACGAGAAATAACAATATAATTTAATTAAACACAGTTCATGGTAGATGACATGTCCATAACATTAATTGATAAAAATATGATTGCAATAAATATCCAGCTCAAAAAATTTTATTTCTTTATGTTATACATTAGATAGTTACAAAGTACTTACAACTTTATTAAAGATTCCGTTTTTCAATCTTAACCTTTAAAGGTTTAAGAGTACTTAATGTTACGTCCGTCTTTAATTTTATATTCTTTATTTGAATGTACTTATCCACTTTGAATACAAATGTTCGTATCAAAGTAGCTAGGATAACTTTCATAGATATCATCGCGTACTTTGCACCTGAAAATTTGTTAGTCAAATGTAAATCAATTTTATCGCAATTCTTTGTAATTTATTTATGCATACTTATACAATCCCTCGGTCCGTCACTAAAAGGGATATGATAATACGACGTGGAATCCTTTATTTTTTCTGGGAGAAATCTATCTGGATCAAATTTTAACGGGTTCGGCCAGTAGTCTTCGTTTCGGTTCATTGCTATAAGTGCTATCAAAACATCAGTGTTTTTGGATAAAGTAAAATCTCCTGAAACATATTTTTATAAATTTAAGCATTATTACAATAGAAATAATAAATAATACAATCCACTTGAAATTTTTTACTTAAACAAATTTTGCTATAGATGTAACATTGAAAAAACAGTATTATTTACAACAATTAATTAAAATAGTTTTTCTATTTTATTCATCATTAAGACTTAATCAAAATATATACGTCATCGTTCCTACTATTTTTAATACTTCAAATATATTTTCTAAACATGCATAACCATCAATGATGACTGATGTTCCACAAACTTGATTTGTTTACTTATGTGCAATAAGTATAACAGCAAAAATTATCAGTAATATTCACTTGTTTACAAAAATCAGCCATACCTATATTCACGTCTTCTACTAATTGTCGGCCAAGTACAGGAATAGCAGGAAAAAGTCTCATTGTTTCCTTAATAACTCGATCCAAATAATGCATATTTTGTAAATCATCATATTTGACTGGTGCAGACGTCGGTGTTTCTGTGCCATAAATTTCCGCCAATTCTTTATATACCTTTTCCTTTTATGAAATTAAATTAATCTTTATATCGATATGATACAATGTAATGTGTCGTAGATTATTCATTAATTGAATTTACAAATTGATATTGTTTTATGTATCAAAAGTTGATAGTGATACAGATTTAGAGATTTATTTTTTTTTATTAATTTTTTTAAAATATCTTAAGTTGAATGTTACAAGTAACATTTGACGTTAACAAATACTTGCAGTGTCTATAATAAATTTCATATGTTTTTGGTCAATTTAAATTGTAAATTTAAATATTTTAAAAATTATTTATATAAACATAAAATCCAATTTATATTCACAACAAAATTATATTAATATGGATTAATGAAGATAATATTAGGGCTTATCACGATTTAATTTACACAAATAATGTATGTACATTTAAAAAAAGTTCCTTTAATTATTATACTGGAGAGAGAGAGGGGGGGGGGAAAGAGACAGCTTTTTATAATTTACAGTTATATTATTTACAACGTTCCATTTAAATATCTAAATTTGATTACGTGAAAAGGATATATACATACTTGTATTTCTGGAAAATTTGCTAACATAAAGATAGCAAAATCTACAGTAATACTGATCGTCTCACTGGCCTGATAAGAAAAATAGAATTTTATTTTATCATCCATGTAAAAATATATTTACATACAGAGTTAACATACCAATATAACAAGCATTATTATGTTATCGCGAATTAATTTATCCGTAATGTTTCCTTTTTGAAGTGCTTCCTGCAGTATATCGAGAACTGTTCTATCTATATTAAACAAAAAACAACAACAGTTAATTATCTCCTGAATCCTGTGATGATAAATATCCTACATACTTTCTTTATTAGAAATTATTTTAACACATTTAAAAAGAGATAGCATTTCAATACTAAAGAAGATACACAGTACTTCAATGTCAGTTAATTGCAACTTTTAAACTGTACATGTACTTGTTACAGACTGTGTGTGCAATGTCATAAATTATTGGTTTTGTAAAAAATATGAATATATGTGCATATACATATATGTATATATATATTTACGACTTATGTGATTTTTCTCGGTTGTATGCATTTTATTTAATTCACGTTGCTGCTTGCTCTCCTGCATTAACTGTACAACATGTACAATGTAAAATAAGTAAAGCATTATACAATAATATATTAAAAAATATATTTAATGTATACCTCATTAATAGGAGAAGTTATCAATTTTAAAATTTTTCGTTGTTTGCGTCCCAAAGCAGTAAAATTAAATGTAGCATTGTAGAAATATATAAAACTTCCATATGTTATTAAAGAATACAGTCTATATCTCACAATTTCCTTCAATCTGAAACAATTTCCTTTTAAAATAAACCTCATTCATATTTTTAAGATATATATATTATTATATATTTTATAAATATACATATATATAGAAAAATCTTGTTCAATTAATTTTCAAATAGAACCATTTTTACAGTATATGAACTAGTTCGAAAATATAGAATGACATACCTTATAATTGAATCGAAGAATTGATCTTTTACGTTTGGTTTTATTTTAATCCCTATCATGGTCTCTTTATACACAAGAAAAAAACTCGTCATTCTAAATATTAACTTATTTGTCTATTATTTAGTCATTATATATTAAAATATGATATAATCTTAAAGAGAACGAATTTCAGCGTGAAGTATTCATATATGAACACAAATATAATCATTGTTCGCGTGAGTTTATTTTATTATTTTTGTAGTTTGTTTTAAAAAATTATAATTTACAGCTACATCACATGCTGATATTCTTTTATAACACATTTCTAAATCCTATTAAAATGTCTAATAAAATAATAACAAATTTAGCAAATAAAAAATCGATTATTAATACAATACACATGATAAAAATACAATTAAAAGTGAAATTCGAAGTAAAGTGATTCGTGTGAAATTAAAGCTTTCGATTTTGTTTTTTATAAAATTTACATATTCTTGCATATTATGCACCATAAACACTTATTTAATAAAGTTATTGATATATAAGCTTTAATTAAAAGTTATTTAACTATGTGAAACAAAATCAACTATTTTTATCGTTAAATTATTATAAATTTTTCGATTTTTTTCAAATTTTTACGATACTAATTGTTTTTTCTAAAACGGATTTGGATCAAACAAAAAATTAAGAATAAACAAAAATAAATGACTTGCTTTGCTAATCTTCATATAATTCACAAGTAAAATAAATTCTATATTCTTACTACATGCAATGTCCGAAGCATACGTTCTTATATGTTCAAAAACCGTAATTTCATTTCCATTTACTCCAACTTTTTCTAATTCGTTTACCAATATTAGAGATTGTTCGACGAATATATAAAAATAGTCTTGTAATATATTTGGATTAAAGCTTGGGGCTATTACTTTTCGACATCGATTCCATAAAGATTCTGAAACAAAGATTATTTCTCTATTATAATGGCATGGCAAGAAAAGACAAAATGATTAATTATAATTTATATCTTAATTTTAAAAATGTTAATAAGACAGACTGCTTCAAGTTATTGTCAAATTTGTATTATTGGCAAAATGCAAATAACAAAATATTGTAAGTTAATACAAGTATAAATAAAATATAGTTTATAAATTAGCACATCCATCTTAAGGTTAACAAAAATATGCGATAACAAAAGAATAGTAGCCTACTTCTATATTGTCTTATATAAATGAAATAATTAGAGGAGAGCAACTAATTTTAAAGTTATATCTTTAACTAATTTTATCTTTCTAAATATATTTTACCAGAAGCTGTTAGCAATCCCATGCCGTATAGTTCTGCAAACTTGTAGAATACACTTTTATTTAAACAATGTGGGCTTTGTAAAATAGTCTGTAATATTATGCAAATATTATTATTATTTGCATTGATTATAATTGGCTTGGTTTAAGAAAACTAATATATATGTTACAAAATAATTCCGTTTAGTTGTCACAAAGAAATAAATTATATGAGAATGGATATACATAATTCCAGATGACACAGAGATGAATAATTCATTGAGAATTCATGATGCTTTATTTAATTGTTTCATTGTTATTCATACACGTTGTTAAAACGTGAATTTCATATGATTTAAAAACAATCTAATTAACGTGTATGTAAACCGAGATAGGTTTGTGCTAATATTCGTTTATGTATATTTGACGAAAAATATAAATATTATTTGTATTCATTCAACTGCAAAAAATAAAAACGTTTTGCTTCCACTTTTGGGCCATTTTCAGTATGTTACAAATTTGTATTGCAAATTTAAAATTAACGTCTCCCAGTATCGAAAAATTAACGCATTACAAATTAAAATCTGAAAGGAAATTAATACATAATTCTGCACATGCATTTCCAGTAACACTTTCCGCTGAAAACTTGAAGAATACTTTTTGATTCACTGTGCTATCTGGGATTAGTATAATGTAGTTTAAAGTAAATTTTTTATTTCTATACAATAAAACGTAAACGTTATTTATTTATTTACCTTTACTTGATTTGGTTCATATATTACAACGAATGAATTGATGTTTGTCCATAATTTGAATGGGGATGAATAATATTTTCCCATCGCATTTAAAATAGCCAATAAATCTAAAAAATATTTTATATCTTTTCACATCTTTTTTATACAAACTGCGAAGCTATTCACGTAATATTCAAGATAAATTTTGCAACAATTACATAAAATATAGCTTGTAACAAGGACATTGTCTCATTATATGCGTTCCGTTATGTTATCAATGAACCATTTGTATTATTAAATTTTTTCCTTATCAGCAGCAAAATTATTTTCATATCAAAAATAAAAATTACAAAATGACAAAATTACTATTTTAACAATAAAACGGACTGTAAAAATATATTATATATATATACACACACACACACACACACACACACACACACAAAATGCAAAATATAAGAATATGTAGTATAAAATTATATAATTTATTAATTTATGAAGTTAATTACTTATTCATTTATTATTTATTTGTGCAAAATATTACATTATTATAGAAGCATCAAACACTACAATTTTATTATAAATAAAATTTGTAATAATTCTTTTTAGAAAGCAGACAGATTCTTATCATCATTTCGTGTATAAAATTATTGCGGTTATGGAAGAATGAGAGAGAGAAAGAGAGAGAATATATTTAAAAATATAAAATATGTGTACGATATATGCTGCACGATATGAAATATTTTCTAGAATATTTAGTATTCTTAATTGCCTTTTACATTAATCTTTATAAATGAAATGATAAAGATAATCTATTTCTAATGCTATTAGCAATGTTTCAACGATATTTTTCTCAATATTATTTTGCTATATGTTTGACTATGTCAAACGGTTTTGAATTACGTGAAAAACATGATTTTTGTGATCATATATATTATACTTCAACACTACTTATTATATTGAATTAAAAATATTTTATTATAAACTTTAAAGTTTTGCAAATTCTTTTTTCTTTCTCGTGATAATTAAAAAAAAATTTTTTCTTTATAAATTATGCATATTATTATTTGGTGTTACCGTCAGGTGTTCCACGAAGATATTTTGTCATAGCTTTTGTTGGACCGGGTAGAATGGTTACATTTCTATTAATGAATATTTGGCAATATGTCCAAACGTAATGACATACAGCCGCACATACCAAAGTAATTAATACAACAGTTAAAAATGCCATAATATTATATAACAATAATAACAACAAATGAGTAGATTTTACTTTTACATCACTATTCGAATGCAACTAGCATCGACTCATTGACGCTTTTATCATGTTTCCTCTCCTCTTCTTCCATAAAGAATTAACGGTGGGGAGTAATTATATTAGTTTAATTATATTAGTTATTAATGGACATATATCTGCTTGTTTCTCCGTTCGCGCAATTTGAAATATAAATATATATTTTTATTTCTATCTTTGATAAAATTTATGAAATATGATATGAAAAATATAATATGTAATACTTGCGTATTATATTTTACATATCATCTTTTATAATATGCCTTTACTTGAATAGGACCTAAATCTAAGGTCGAAACGTTATGATTAATTTTAATAAACACATTTTGCCAGAAAGTCGACTAATATTTAAGTTATTTTAAAAATATATTATTAATTTCACACGTTTATAAATTAAATAAAATAATTAAATAAAAATTAAATAAAAGCTCAATAAACTTTGTTCTAAATATTCTAATTATAATTAACAATAATAGACGTAAGGCTCGATTTGAAATAATTCAATAACACATTAAGTTGAGCTGCGGAGCCACGACAGTTGTTATTGTCGAAATATCATAACATATATTAGATCCTTAAAATATAACGATATTTGATCATTAAAAACATACGTTTTGATCTTTCTACGTGCTGTCTTCTTCAGTGCGCAATTCTAATTACATTCCTGTGTTGGAATCCAGATCTCCTATTCTTATGTCGCTCGCATTATTATGTTTCGCAGTCAAAAATCTTTTCGCTAATCTTTTCTCGCAGAAACATCTTGTGAGATCGTCTTAAATGACCGGGTTGCTGTCTATTATGTAAAGCCATGGCAGTCAAAAATAATTAAATAAGGAAAAGAGAGATTATCAATGAATAATAATTTACAAATAAAAGTAAGAATAAAAAATAAAAATAAAAATAAAAATGAAGTGAAATTAATAATTAAAATACTAAATAATAAATAATTAGAAATTAAATTCAATAATTAATAGATACTTTACCTGCAACACCGTTCCGTCTAAATCTATCTCAATACAGTCTACGGATCTGTAGAAACGCTATGACTTATCTTAGACGATTGATATGTTATTACTAGATGTACTAGATATATCGAAGCCAGAGGAACAGTTAGATAGGAGAAAGAAGGTTGAGTAAGGGAAGATACGAATCAGAGAGGAGTTCTGTGTCACTTTGTTTATTAAGTCCTGATGTTTGTCTTTTAATGTGTACCATTTCTGAGATGTTTCTCTTTGCCCACGATGTTTCTCTGATCTAATATTTTAACGTCCTCCCAATCAAATTCGTGATTTTCATTAATTCTATGTTTTGTGATAACATTAGGAGAACTACATTTTTTAATTTCAGAAAAATGTTCCTTCACTCTCGTACCCAGTTGTCTTTTAGTCTGTCCCACGTACGACGATTCGCACTCTTTGCAATTTATTTTGTAGACAACATCACGACAAGACATTCTATCGAGATTATCTTTGCCTGTTTTTATAAACGTTTTTAGATTATGAGGTATTGTGAAGGCTATCTGACAGTCGTACTTACTGGAGAAGGATGTAAATTTTTCTGAGACAGACTTGATGAAAGGAACTGTGAAAAATCTCCTTTTCTTTGGAATGATGTTGTTGTTATTAGGTTGTAGGAAAGGTTTTTTATGTATGATATATTTTAATCTGGTTTGTATCATGGAAAAGATAAAATTCAGCGGATAACTATTACTTAAAAGAGTGTTTATGCAGATTCTTATTGTGAAATTGGGTGTGTTAATAACACTATTTTATCCACTAGATTGTAAATTATCGCTTTTTTATGGATCAAGGGATGGTGGGAATTGAAATTTAAAAATCTTCCTGAAAAGGATGGCTTGTGATATTGGTCAAAAATAAGTGCGCTGTTATCGTTGATCAATAATGTGTCCAAAAAACTTATACTATTATTCTTTTCAACTTCCATCGTAAATTGTAGTCTCTCGTGTAATGCGTTAAAGATTTTTAATATTTCGCTTAGTTTGTCCGTAGGTGAACATAAAATGATGTCATCGACATATCTAAAATAGAATGGAAGCTGAAAAGAAAGTCGTCCTATTGCAGTTTTTTCTAAGTCTTGTAACACCATGTCAGCAATGATCGGAGAAAGTGGCGAGCCCATTGGAGTACCGAAAATTTATTTATAAAATTTACCATTGAACGTGAAAAACGTAGAATTGATGACCATTTTAATGGCAATTAAAAATTCCTTCAGAGGGATGGAGATATTCTTTGAGATAGAATCCCACCTTTTGTTCTTATGCTTTCTTCAACAAGGTCTGTTGGAACGTTGGTGAAAAGGGAGACAACATCTAATGATGCTAAGGTGTGATTCTTCTCTATTCTTAGTCCATTTAATTTTTCGACTAAATGAAAACTGTTTTTCACAAAGCTCGGAGGTTGTGGGATGCTGTTTATAATTATATGGTGTAAAAAATTTCCAAGAAAATATAAAGGATGTTGATGTTAGAAATGATAATTCTCAGAGGGTGATTTTGTTTATGTACTTTCGGTAACCCGTAAGCTCTCGGCAATAATCCATCAGTGACTAAAATCTTTTTGTATGTATCACATTCTATGTACTCTTTTTTCTTCCATCTGGCTAACAATGTACGTAGTTCGTTCGTGGTTTTCCTGGACAAGTCTTTGTCAATGATTTTATATGTCGATTCGTCAGAGAGCATCTCCTCCATTCTACTGATATAATCCTGTTTATTTAGCATGACCGTAATGTTACCTTTATCGGCCCTCGTGAAGAGAATGTCCGGATGCTCTCTCACGAATCTTTTTATACAATTTAACCATTTTATGACCATTGCTTCATTATCATTTGATTTTCTGTCAGCGTAAGATAATTTGCTGATAATGTTAATCGCTTCGTTTCTTATTTTGTTTTTAACATTATCCCTATACGTACGTAAATTTTTTTCAATATGTTTTATGAAATCTATAATGGTACTTTCTTTATGTTTGACTGTAAAGGGAAGTTCAAATCTATCGCCGAGTTGTAAAAGATATTGTACTTCTTCCGGAATATCGATCCTACTAAGATTGAAAAACCATTTCTCTTGTTTCTCATCCAGTTCAGACTCTCGTTTGAAAGAATGTGGGTTGATGTTCACCATATTGTTCTTTCTCCTATCTAACTGTTCCTCTGACTTCGATAATTACATCTAGTAATAACATATCAGTCGTCTAAGATAAGTCATAGCGTTTCTACAGATCCGTAAACTGTATTGAGATAGATTTAGACGGAACGGTGTTGCAGGTAATTTATATATAATTTTAAAGTATTATTATTAACTATTAATTATTGAATTTAATTTCTAATTATTTATTATTTAGTATTTTAATTATTAATTTCACTTCATTTTTATTTTTATTT
>QKQZ01019626.1:0-34819 GCA_003595255.1 Solenopsis fugax
GAGAGAGAGAGAGAGAGAGAGAGAGAGAGAGAGACGCGAGGGAAGAGGAATGAGCGATGGTAAAATGTTAAACGGCCATTAAAAACGGAATGCGATCAGCCGATTTGACGGGCGTGCGATATTATTGCGTATGCAAATGCAAAATGCACCGTGACACTCGTCGGAGCGGTTTCGTGTTCCAGATCACGCGATTAATCGAATTGTGATAAGACCTCTCGATTTGTCGCCGGCTACGCGACACGATGTAGGTACCTACATCCTTTCTTCGCCGCTGCCCGATGTCTGTGCCCGGCGTATCGATAAATGATGCACGAAATCGGATGGGACGAATTTAAACATGGGTATTATCAAATCTGCGATCGTCAGCGATTGGATTAAAGTTTAACGGCGAATCAATCTCGCGAGATAGACCCGATCGATCGATCGATTGATCGATCGATCGTGCGCGAACGAGGAGGCGTAAATACCCTTAATCGCGGTGCTCCGTCTTAAACTAAATCAAAGTTTCGCGAATAATTGATCGAGATTCGATGCATTTTCCCCCGACACCGCAATCTTGGACGGATAATACGCGGCCTCGTCGACGAATCTACATGTTATGCGAGCCAATTTTGACTGCACACAGCAGATGATAGTTTAATGATAATTATACCGGCAAGTTTAAGAATTCCTCGCGAGAAATACGCCCGAGAGTTCCGAGATTGAACGGAATTGAAATTCACCGGATCGCGCGAAACTTCCAGCCGGCAAGAAAGCTTTAACTTCCCATGAATATGCATTCGACACGCAATTCGCTGTAAAGAACCTGTCAATAAGAATCATTTCGCGGAATCGCTACGATCGCTACGGATCGCAGTCGAGTTCTCTCGGCTAAAATCGACGCGAGGTACGGGGCGGGATCGGCGCGGGAAAAGTGGACAGGCTCGGTTAATAAATAGAATATCGTGATGGGGGACTTGTACATTTTCATTGCTTTCACGGGGAGCGAAGCCGGCTCGAGAGAACGACCCGGGGGACGAACGAGGACGATGGGACGACGGGAGAGTGCCGGTTATTGATGAACCGTTCACCCTTCGTGCACACGATTCACCCCTTTATGTCCACCGGCGTCCGCTGGCGTCCGCTGGCGTGTGCACAGGGCGATACAATGAATATTTGGATACGCCAACTTGGCCAGTTTGTACACGACAACGTGATTAATCGCGCTCCTCTTTCTTTCCGCAAAATGAGCCGTCGCCGTCGCGCGAGAACGATGAGAACGAGCTTCGTCGCGCTCCTGGCCAACGCTCCGAATCGATTACGCGTCCATTTGCGGCGACGAAGACCTAATCCGCTCCGCTAAGAGACACGCGGACGATTAGTGAAACTGAGGTGCGCGAACTTAGTCCGATTGATCGAGGTAAATGAATTGTGGGTAACGCTGGGCGCTCCTGTACAACGCGACGCGACGCGACGCTAGTTTGAAACTGCGATGATGACGTCAATAAAATGTTAGCTACGTATAAATTAGTTCAATCAATTTTCAACGTTTGTTTGGTATTCCCTAATGAAATGCTGCAGATACCGATTGAAAAATAATTATGATTTTCGACAAGCGTAAACCAAGCAAATAAAGCTGCGAAATATTTGCTGTGATCAGCAAATTGCATCGCGGAACCATATTGCGAACTTTTGCGACTCAATGAAAGCTAATATCGTAAATTAAAATTATTTCGATTATAGTATAGTATAGTGCCTCGTACGAGCGCCTTAATTGCATTTTCATTTTCACTCTACTTAATTGTTGCCCGACTTTCGTGCGCGCAGCGATCGCTCAAGTTATTAAGCGCGCGAGTTACGATCTCCGTGTACATAAACTTAATGACGCAGTACGTAACGATATCGACTTACGTTGAGCTCGCCGACGTGTTCGGGATCAACTGGATTATTATGACGTCATATCCACCATATATCAGCTGATCTCGATTAAATGCAAGCGAAAGAAAGAGCTGTGTCACTCGACAGTAAAATTATTATTCATTCGTTCTCAGTCCTATCGATAGCTTTCTAGCTCTCCGTATGGCCTCCAGACATTACCATTTGTTTGACAAATGGTGTCTATATATCTAACCTGCGCGTGCGCGATAAATTGTTTTTTATTATAGCAATTTTCATGCCAGCGGCCACGTTACGCTGGATCGTCCAGCGAGACGGCACATAAAAAAAAAAGAGATTATACCGTCATTAATATCAATCACGTTTGTGAAGCTGCGCTCGGAGCTTCTCGAAGTCTGATTACGCTTGAATCTCTCTCTCTCTCTCTCTCTCTCTCTCTCTCTTCGCTTAATACGGCAAGCTCTATTTGCTCTAGAATCCCCAGCATGTAGAACAAGTTTAAACATAAGAGTAAGTTCCGACAGAGCCTAGAGGGGCTCATCGAGATATTATCGTTTGTACGCGCGTTGTAAGTTCGGGAACTCGATCAGAGGCACGCGTCGGATAAACTCCAAATAAATGCACACGTGTACGCAAGCATATTGGAGAAAAGTAGTATCTGTCGATGTAATAACAGGGAACTGCGATTCGAGCTGTGCGGAAAAACGGGAGAAAACTTCTCACCTCTTCTGTGAAATAAATCGATTCCAAGTTCAGGATATTTGAATGTAGCAATTTCTTACTGAGAATCTTAACGTTACATTGAAGATTCAAATTTGTATTATATACACGGAGAGAATTTTTGTCTTGGAATTGGACTTCTCTCTTTCTTGAAAAAGAATTTTATTATAAAAAATGAGAGATAAAAAATGGACAAGGAGCCTAGCTGGGTTTATTTTAAAGCTGTAACATTCTTATAACCTTCACAATAGTTATATTAGAATTTAATTTAGCGATGAAATAAAGAGTTATATTTATAGTTTATGGTTTATTTATAATTTTATTATGTAAAATTTAACCAAACTATTTTATATTACATATATTGGGGTGAAACAAGAGTTCGTAGTAGCACATATGTGATTGAATAACTCTATGTACAAATATCTAAACAAATATCTGAATTTCACTTAAAAAAACGTTACGAATTTTTATTCCAACTCAATAGAACAGTTTGATTAAATTCGTATTAAAATTGAACCATTTTTTTATTTTACTACTGGAAGTGTATAGTAAAATTCTTCGAAGGCCATGTTGTTCCGCGACTACTATAATTAGAAAGTAAATTCTAAAAGAAAATATTCTCTCCGTGTAAAAATTTTGATTTAAACTTCGTGAATTCTCATGAATTTTCGGACGCTCTCAGTCATGGCTGTCCAGGCTTTACGAAAAATATTATGGCATTAAAGGCCTCTCTGTTTAATCAAATTTTGTCAATATACTTCCATCAGGTTAATTTAATAATCTATCAATACCATAATTAATATCTCTCTTATGGCTAAATTATTATTAATAACGAATATTAATAACGTTCCAATATGGCCATAATCACTGATACATTATCAGACTCTCTTTCGGTGTATGCGTAGTACAGCTTAGTTAATAATGATTTCATTAGCATCCGGCTGGCAAAACCCGATTAATATTAGATTACATGTTAATTATAATAATTTCGAAATCTGTACGTCGTAAGCAGGAATCCTGACGCACTGCAAAACATTTCCTTATAATAAATATTAATAACCGCAAAATTGTTATTCTGCAGTCATTGAGTGACTATTCACCGTGTAGAAATCAAATGAAATTATTTTCCTGCTAAAGTAAAAACTGTACGTATTAAAAGAAAAAAAATTTGAAGTCGTTAAGCAAATTTCTAAACTCATGCCTCATCATGAAAGAAACGTCACAAAGGTTTCGTTTCTGGCTCATCGTTCTACTTGCACGCACGAAGGTCTGACGTCTCTTGAATGGTAGACTAATTACGTGTGCGAGTTTATAATTACGGCGGTTGTTTTGTGTATGAGAAAAAGCAATTGAATAATTGCTTACAGCTAAGATAATACGTGTATGCATTATACGCTAGGTAATCCCGTAAAATAAAACACTGTGCTTTCATGCGAGAACTCGGGGTTTCAAAGGGTACTGGACAAACTGTAAAAAAAAAAGAAACTCTGCGTCCTTTCAGACGTGCACGCGGATATCAAAATGACTCGCTTTTATTTATTTATTTATTTTTTTTTTTTAAATACATAAAATAATTTTAATTTTCTTNCCGCGAATTCAAGATACTTCAGGCGCAGCATGATTACGGCCACTCGTTAGAAGAAACCGCAACTTGATTACGCTTCTGAAATGCACACTTCACTGAGCGCGCATCAAAATTCAGAAGAGAAGATAAGAATTGCGGAAAAAATGAGACGACGAGGAAAAAAATGTTTGATGTTTCAAACACGCTTTCTCTCAACCAGCTAAATTCGTATATATTATCGCGGGCCGTTCTTTGACAAAGAAATGGAATAAGGAGATATTAATTTTTATTATTTACGTAGATACGACAAAGAGAGAGAGAGAGAGAGAGAGAGAGAGAGAGAGAGAGAGAGATTAATATCCTGGATAAGGAATGATTTTGCAGAGGACCAATATAACTAATGAGGCGTATTTGAATAATATCGAGCGTACAGGATTGCGATTTGTCGCAAGTTATTCGCATGACGAATGCATTTTACGTGTGCACTTTTACTCGCGTTTTCAGAAGGCGCGGCTTGGCACGGCTCCAGCAGCTTTGAATCTCAATAGGAATCTTGTTACTCGTCCCACACTACTATGCAGGAGTTCTACGCCCCACATGTTCTAATCTCCGCGTGCCTACGTGATTTATCATCCTTCTCTCACGCGATGCCCGCGTTCGAATTCAAAAAGAAGGGGAGATACACAACGTAAAACGCACGAGCGTGTAACAATGAGCGGGACGCGGATTTGTAAGGATTCGCTTTAGAAATGAATAATACAATTGAATAACGTCGACTCTCTAAGATAATCTTGGACAATGGCAAGAGATCGCTGTCTCGGAAACGCGAAACGAAAATTCTCCTTCGCGTTTTTCTTCCGCGTTATGGAAATATTCCGAGTGCTTTCCTCCCCGTTCCCACCCTCGTTGCTTCAAAGCCCTCTCGCGTCGACAGACGTCGATAAATTCATCGTCGCACCTTCGCATTTTCAAGCCGACTACGCGCGTCGCAGAAAGGGGGAACACGACGACGAGCCTCGCGCGACACGGGGCCTTCCCTCTTCATTCCTCTCGATAAGTGGCGTGCTTCCGTTACGAGAGAACGTTTCCGCAGCTGCTGCTTATCCGGCAAATAAAAGCCGTCGTAAAGATAGTCGGAGCGTCGTCCGTATCGTTAACGCTACTTTCATCGTTATCGAGTTCGTTAGCAAATGTGACGTCAGTGCATTAAACCTATAATAAGAGCGTAAAATTTTTTCCTCCCCTCCGGAGAAAATAACGTCTGGCTACTCGGCGACTGCCTGGTCCGCTAACAAGATAAAGGTGAACGTTTCGATCGCGCCGCCGAGCGTCGTCCGGCATTTCGCGCGGAGGTCGAGCGTTATCATTTGTTAGCGTAGCTGCAGTCGTGGATGTAATTTACAACTGTAGATGTTTAGCTGCGCGGGAAAGAACGCGGTTTTTGCTGGATTATCTAAAAATTTAGTTTGATACAAATATGAAAATTTGTGTTTTTGGACCATCGAAATAATTATGTGGGACGTGATGAGCGACGCAAAATGATTTAGTATTCCAGTAGTCAGTTTGAATAATCTATATAATCATTTTGATGATTCCAACGAAATTATTTTCAGATCTGAATCCAGCAAAATTTTTAGGTACTTCAGCACAGAAAAAAAATTAGTATCAAATCAACAATTTATTGTTTCATATGTAAGCAGGAATATAAAATATTCTTAAAAGATTTTATAATCTTAAACAGGTAAAGAAATTTTGTTTCTTCATGTAAGCAAATTATGTCTGTTTAAGATTATCAAATTCTTCCTAGAAAATTTTATATTCTTGCTTCTTATACATATATGAAACAATGAATTGTTGATTTGATATGATACTCATTTCTTTCTAAAACCGTTTTTTTTTCCGTGTGTAGATATAATATTGCATTTGCTTGAGATTATTTGGGACATAATTTCGAGATATTCGTTACTACTGTAAACGTATGATTATTTCATAATTATTTTAAGACGATGGCCACTTTTTTCAAAATAATTATGTGACAAATAAGAATTTTCTGATACCCTAATTTAATATATTCTAATAAAACACGTCAAGCGTTTGCTTTAGCGCGATCAATCGTCGCTCACTCGTACGCTCATGCGATTCACGTGACGATACTCAACGGGGACGGCTGTGGGTGGAAGCAATTTATCTAAACGACAGCTTTGTGAGGTCACTCGGACCGAAAGCACAACCCATTCGTAATGTTACTGGCCGGGCACGCCGCCATTACGTCGTCGGGGCTTTGATTCTTTTGTAGCTTCCGGGCTGATGCTACCGACCCCATACTGTCCTACCGTTGTCGTTGCCTCCTGAGCGATTATATATGTCGACGTCGAGCACTGCGAATCCATATTGGTAGAGGCGGGTCATACCGAAGAGCGGGAGAAAGAAGAGAATGAGAGAGAGAGAGAGAGAGAGAGAGAGGGTGTAGTGGACGATGGCGAAAAAGCGAAGCAAATTGGCGAAGTCGAGCGGTCGCGCACAAAAGGACGCTTTTTTTCTATTTACGCTTCTTGACTTCGTTTCGTCGGTTTCAAGATTTCATTCGACATCAACCTGTCATGTGGCTCTGGGGATGACAGAGCGTCTCTGTGATCGCATAATTGACGCACGGTTGAATGTCAGGGGCTTACAATTGTATTATGCAACACACACCAGAGACTCGCGCCGAACCGGAATCGAAACCAATAACCTTTCTGTAGCCTTTTCTTTAGTTTAACCAAAATTATCAAAATTTTACAAAGTTTATAACACTGGAATCGTAATCAGACTGATAAGATTATTTTTAGTACACGGTTTTTCTTTTCTAGTTTTAAATTTATAATTTATTATTTTTATTATTACTGTATTTAATCTATTTATATATTATTATCTTTAAAGAATTACAAGCTTTAATGAACACGGACTTTTTATCACGAGCCCGAACTTAGGCTGCGTGTGATAAAAGTATCAAAAATATAAGAAGAAAACGAATGTTCAAGATCCAATAAATTCTGATAATAGATAAACATCATATATATATATATATATATATATACACGAGTATATATATCAAGTATTTCAAAAACATGTAAAATATAAAAAAGTTTGTATTATTTCGAATATTTTTATATTGTCTTTTCTCTATTTTTATATGTATTTTTATATATTTAAATTATTTTAACCTACATTTTTTGCTGTTCTCAATTATATAATTTTTGTTTTTTTCTTTTTTTCACTTTTACATGCGCAGTTAGAACAGAAACATGAAAGCATATAAAAAAATACATTGTTTAACGAAACAATGAAAAATGTAGAAAAGAATAATTGTAGAAGAATTATAATTACGGCCGAAAAATCCGGTAATTTAAACGGTTCCAGTTTTCTACATTGGTTAAGAAACCGAAACCGGGGGGAATCGGAACAATTATTCAATTTTTTTGTTAAATCGTAACTGACAATGAATCAAAATATTCTTTCGATCCCTGACACATATAAGCAGAAAGTTGTTTACACAGAAAAGCTATTTTGACGAATTAAAGACTGAATTAAGGATGAATCATTATATAAAAAAATAACTATTTTTTAAGAATTTTTCAGAATTTATATCAATATGAAGATAATATATGACATGATGCAATTGTGAGTGAATTAAAAATCATGCTTCTGGCTCTTGAATAATTTCGAAGATTTCAAATTTTTCTCAAACGCATATATGTCGTTTATTGCAGACGATGTTTTTAAATACAGGATCACCGTCGTTAATCGTTGTGGGAATACCGCGGATCGTCTATCTCCCAACCGTAGCACCGTGTGGCTCAGTCGCAACCTAATTCGACAATCCCCCTTCATCGTCTATTTCGATTTCGATGTCGCTTGGATTTGACATAAGCCCCATTAATTGATGTTTCTAAATGCGACGCAGTCCCGTCTCTCATCGAATTTTGAACAGATTGGCACGAGATTCTGTACGATCGATTCTAAAATTCTATTCAAAATTATGTGACTTAAATGCATCGATTGTTTCACACGATATGTTCATATTCTGAACCTCTGCAAAATCAAATCTTACACGAAATCCGAGATTTATTAAACTAATGCACAATCAATAAACCAAGTTATTATTTACAAAGATTACATTCTCGAACTCGATACAACACTAAGATTGCGTTTCAAACCTAGATAATGAAGGAAAAAAAAAGTCCGGGAAGCGTATTCGATTGTGCGCAACTCGAATTAATCGCTGCAAGGAAAAATATTTGCCAATCGAATAAACGCATGCCAGCGATACTTCGCGCGGCGCCATACGATGGTACCATTCTTAAATCGAGAAATCGAGATTATCCACACGAGGGACGGCTGGCATTCGAAAATCGTGCCCGACGTTCCGGTGCATTCGGAGAGAAACATTCCGACATGAAATATGTCAGACATGCCAGCGAGAAGCTTCTAGTCCGGTTTCAGACGTCCCGCGTCGGTGATTGGCTCACCCCTCATGTTGCCGACATATACATATACACACGTTTTTAATATAAAATTCCGGGATTCGCGGGGAGAATGGAAGAGGGGCAACTTAGCGTGGGCGCAGCCAGCAATCTCGAATACTTCGCCGCTCCCGACATTACGTCAACTTATTGGTAGCTGGTAGTAAGAGCATGGACATTTTTTTACCGGAGAATATAGAAACGCACAATTGATACATTCCACGTGGCTGTATCAGTAGAAATTTCCGATAAATATAAATTAGACATAGCTCCGTTTCTGAACTTTTTCCGAATTATTAATAGAATATTCCTTGAATTAGCAAAATTAAAAAAAGACTTTGAATTGTGCTTAAGAGAACATTTTTAGAAATTGTCTTCTTTCTTGTTCAACACGAATTCGTGAGGAAACCGAAGTTTTCACTCATCTATTAATTTGAAGCACTTCCGCTATTCATTAGTTGTATAAGATCATTTCAAAAAAGCTGAGCGTAGCAGTGAAAGGACTCAATTGCAGCTTCCCTGGGTGCTTTCGGAATTAGGTTGCCGTTTCGGAAGCAACGGTTCACCCGACAAAAACATCATTCGCGTCGACCTTCCGCCGTTCTTAATCGAGCAAATGGAAGCACGACAACATCGTCAGAGAATAAGTATCCAATATTAACGTTTACCTACGTCACAAATACATGTTTCTGACCGATATAAATTACTCTTTGAAGTCTTCACACGCGCGTGAAGGATGTGTATTAATCCACTTACGTGGAAATCCACGATACATTATAATTGTAATTCGGATTGTAGCAAGGCGATTGAAAATTATTTTCTTGAAAATAAAATACGTTCCGATGTTGGAAAAATTTTTAAGCACTATTATGATATATAAATAAAATCTTTTAAGAGAAAGAGAAAAGTATAATATATGTGACATTTTGCTTTTGTTCATTCTTATAAAAATAAAACAATTTTTTCAAGCTAGTTACAGCTTTGCTCCGAACTACATTAATTACGGTATACAAATGGATTCACAAGAGTCCATCGCAAGTGTCGTAAAAAATGATTGAAAGAGAGAAAAGCAAAAGGGCGTGAAGAGTCAATAAAATCGACTATGTTGTAACACCCTTAACGAAGCCTTGATGTTCCCGATGTTCTCTCTCTCTCTCTCTCCCTCCCTTTTGTCCTCTAGTATGTCCAGGTACGAGGGATAAGCACGCGAACGCGCGTTTAAGTGGTGACATGGCTACCATTCGTGGATAATGGGACGGAACGAGGTAGAAAATGGTACATCAAAAAGAAACGGGGACAAAGAAGATCCGTTGTCGTCCTAATAAAGCGCAGTGGCGAGCACGCCAAAGCAGTTTTTGTACGACCCGGCTCGTCCTAAGACCTCGTCCTTCGCTCTACGAAATTTAAGAATGTTCGATAGAATCGAATAGTCGACGCGCAAAGGAATTAACAGCTTTGCTGAAGACAAAACTGAGTGGAAGTGCAGATTTTTTGTAATGAAGATAATATTCACAAACATAATATTCTTCCATTTTATTCTCTACACTGAGAGAAAAAATTGTAATAATGGCAACTATAAGGGAACAACCATACAAATTTTGTTAATATAATTATAATATATAATTAAGTGAACTATATTGTAGTTATTGCAACCAAATTAATGGTTAAGAGAATAAAAAA
The DNA here is from genome assembly GCA_003595255.1 of Solenopsis fugax. Classification (NCBI taxonomy): domain Eukaryota; kingdom Metazoa; phylum Arthropoda; class Insecta; order Hymenoptera; family Formicidae; genus Solenopsis; species Solenopsis fugax. The sequence continues at coordinate 10,342 of QKQZ01019626.1, forward strand.
TAGTTGTAGTATACTATACAATATAGTAATTACAACTATTTTTTATTAGTTTTCTTAACCATAAACTAAGTTGCAATAACTATAATATAGTCCACTTAACTATATATTATAATTATATTAACAAAATTTGTATGGTTGTCCCCTTATAGTTGTCACCACTACAATTTTTTCTCTCAGTGTACACTGAAATAATTACCAAACATTTAGTTAAATATTGATCAAATAAATTTTGCAGTTACTGGTACAAAAATTTAGTTACATTTAACGAAACATTTGATCATAAATTGTATGAAAATAATTTGGTTAAGGTTACAAATTGTTGGGTCGAAACAGCTGTATATTTAGTAATTACAACTATAAAATTCATTTGATCAGTATTTAATTAAACATTTGGTTTATATCACCAAATATTTCTCTCAGTGCACCTAAAGCTTTTTTAAATACTTTTTCGATAATTTATTTTTATCGTTTTTAAGATGCATAGGTTAAACATAACTGAATTTAAACATTATTTAAGTCTTCAAAAATGTCGAGAACATTGATGTTATTTGTACAATTGTTTTTCTCGTTTCTGATAAAACGCGATTTACGGAAAGTTAATTGTTGATTCATGAAACGCACACAGAGACCGATGAAAGATTAAACGCTGAATTTTCGAAAGAATCGCCATGGCCTTCATCAAGCCGCTCTGACTGATGGAAATACAAATTGCGATATTATTTCTATATGGAGTGTTATTTACAAAACGGAAATGGGACACTGATAGAGAAGTATTTACGTTTCAGCGAGTCCAGTTTCGCGATTATTAAAATTAGCAATTCACAACGGCCGGAATGTAAATTACACGGTCCTCATTAAGCCGAGCGTGCAACTAATCAATTTATATACCCGCATTTAATCCGCGTTTCCCAAACGCGATTATTCACGCTAGACGGGATCTTACAGAGCGAATTAAAAATCCAGATTAAAGCGGATACACATCCACTTAGCAACGTTATAGAGTTAATACCGCATTATACAATTTCCCGGTGTGCGTCCGTCCAAGGAGGGAAACAAGCGTTACATCGACCCGTCGCCGGGGGAATCATCGGTATCACCGTTTATCACATTACATTAATTGCGTCGCAAACATCCCGCATTGCGTATACCCGTCGTGTTCGTATATACACATATTTGGAAGAGAATCTTTTTTTTTTTTTTTAAAAGCAATACTGTCGTACTTGCGAAGAACTTGCGGGTAGCAGCCTTCGCGATATGGACAAGCATATAAAAGACTGCCACTTACAGACATCCTGCCGCTGAAGGGTTGGGTAAAGAATCCTAAGTGACCGGCAACGATCGAGAAACCTGTCCCGGGACTCGACTCGTCCTCGATTGATACGATATCCCAACCGGATGGGAACAGTCGTTCCGCGGAGATTTGCTGAAGAGGAGGACAAATCTGAAGGCGAATCCGGAGCGATTGATATCGAGAGGAAAGCCCCGAAGGCAAGGTAGTGGAAATATGGTGGAGGCAGCGGAAAGCTGTATGCTTTCTTTCTCTCTCTCTCTCTCTCTCCCCCTCTCTCTCTCTCTCTCTCTCTCTCCCCTTCACTCTTGAAGCTTTATTCAGCCTGGAAGGTGCAATGAATGGGAGCTTCTACGAGCTTCGAGCGTACCTCTTCAGACCATCTACGGTCTACGCGAACATCGACAGGACTCTTTTTTTGCTTTTTCTCCTCCCCTTTCCGCCTCGCTATCCGCCCGCAACGCCGCGCCACCAAGAGAAAAAGAATTTCCCGCCTTTTCTCGTTTCCTTCCTTTTTCCTCGCTTCGGGAAGGTCGACTCTTCACACCCGCAAATTTTTACACAAGCATCACGGAAATAGCGATTCTTCGACAGCGAAACTAGTTTGCATCGTTCTCTTTGTATTGCAATCGCGTATTATAAATAAATCAAAAGATTGAATGTTTTAAAAAAAAATACAACTTTTCTCTCAATTTTTAACGCACGACAAAACGAGCCCTGTGATTTAATAAGAAATAATACAAAAACCTCGAAAATCTTTCTGGGTCAGTAAGACACCGAAGAATTTCAGTGAGGACGTGAAAACAAACGTCGAAAGTACGCGAGGGATCATGGCGCAGAAAAGTAGAGCACCCTCTAAAAGAAAAAGAGCGAGAGAAAGGAAGGGAAGAAAAGAAAGGGAGAGTGAACGTTGAAAGGAAAAAATAGCCCATGTACCGCACGAGCGCTATGATAGCGAGCGGCTGACGATAGCGTCGGTCGGTGTCCGAATTTCGAGGGGGTGGAAAAATGAAAGAGCTGAGAACACCGCTTCTCTTGGCACCAAATCGAAACGACCCCTGCTCCCTCCGAGGGAAATCGACTTTTCTCGCCCTTAACGGATTATTACACAGTGATGGCGAGCGGCGAGAGTTCGATTTCCTTACTGATAAATCGCACCTCCAGACCTTTATCCTGAACACCAATTTGTATTAAGTGAGAGAGACATACGCGTTATGGCAGCGTCGTCCCAATATATATACCGCGTGGGTCGGGGGGACGAAATTGCTCCGGCCAGGATCAATTTCGCGATCGGGAGAAGATTTCGGGACTATTCGGCTATGCTCAGGAGAGAGGCCGACAAATTGCCACTCGGATTGCTTTGTAGGCGAGCATAAAACAACTTTGAATTCTTTAGTCTTCCCGTGAACGGGCTCCGGAACCTTTCTTTATAGAAGAGAAGGGGGTATTATGACTGTATTGTAGATATTATGGTTATTACTATTATCTCTGTTATTATAAAAAACGAATTCTAATAATTGCTTATAGAATTATTGGTTTAATAGCCCGCCGTTTTTTAATGTCGCTAATATGCCAATACACAATAGCTGATGATTGTTATAAGGGGTTTTTACTTTTGAGCACTTCGAAACTTTTTCAAGATACATTTCAGCACTTGATTACACGTACTTGCTTGTTTTTAAATTGAACGTATCACACAAATGTAGAGTTTTTTTGTTATTTAACTTTTTATTCGGCTGTACACATTTCGAGTTAAACAATAACATTTATTTATTTTATTAATATCAGGCTTTTTCAGTGACATTTTTATATCAAAATATTTCTTTAATAAATCGATTGTCAATCTAGAGGCCTGTGTTCAGAAACATTAGAGCTATATTTTTATCCTTGTTGTTTATGTTAAACAAGAATAAAGGATGGAAAATTAAAAATATATAATTTTGTAACAAACTACTGTGTTTTCTAAACTAAATTTATTATTGGGCTAGCCATGTTACCGCTATTTTTCTTCTTCCACCGATATCATGCAGAGCGTTAAATTTTTATAAATCACGCTCTAAGCAATAAATATTTCGTTACTATGAGTCTAGAATCTATTAAACAACACTTTGACGAATATAATCGTTCAAATTTCAATATAATATATTGATTATTAACAAATGTATTCAATAAAATAAAAATGAGTGCCATATTACCCTCTTCTCCTCTATACATAAAATCGAAACACACACGCGATAACTTTAATTCGTCATTCATTACCCCGTAATCACATAAGTCGATTACAACGCGCGTTTCGTTAACGCGCTTTCAAATTTTCCCCAGTAACGTTATTCTCGTCTCGCTTCTCTTGCACGCGCTAATCTCTGGCTCGCCAGCTTTGATGTAACCACTCACACAGCGGCGTTTCTCGCGATATTTTCTCCGCGAGCTCCGTAAATGTTGCGATTTCAGGTAACGCGAGGCACACGCGTACTCGACGACAGCTAATAATTTCCTCGGGTTTTTCTCGTCGTGCGAGAGACCGTCGAAAGGTAGAGAGCGTGTACGTTTTCAAAGTAAAAGGCGGGCAACGAAGGGCTCGGGCTTTGTCACCGAATCTCCACGCCGTTCTCACCGTCCTCGCGCGTCGCGACGCTGCGCGTAAAAAGCACATGTCCACGCGCGAAAAAAAGAAGGAGAAAAAAAAAAAGAAAGAGACGCGCGGCGAACATTAACGATCGCCGATAGACACAACGGTTTTGCGTTACATGTTGCGCTATTGTAATGCGCTCGCATTCTCGCTGAGATATTTGTGCAACGCGTACTGTGAAAAACACCAGACTCCGCGGTATGATTATTTTCATTTCCGCGAGTGAAAATTCTGTAAAAAAAACATAGTAGCATTCGCTGCTGTTTGCGACAAGAGAGAAAAGATGCGCGTGTACGCGGCGAATATAATTACATTGAAATTAATTAGCATTTAATTTCCGTGAAAGAAGTAATATCAATGTATCAAAGAAAGCTTTGAAAATTGTTATTCGCGATGGGCATTGCGTAATAATTAAAAATGCATTTAGTGTGATTAATACGTGCTTCTCGGAAGCAGTGCAATGCGATATTTCAGACGCGTCTATTCAGCCGTTAAAAAGTCAGTCACTGGTCGGCGGGAACGGCTTCGCTCCGGGCAGGTATTTTAACGAGGCTATTAAGATCGCCCTGACATTTTCAAATGGCATTGTTTGTCATGATCAAAAATGACGGTAACATTGGGAGAAATGGCGCACGGCGTACGCGCGTCACGTTACGCGATACGTCGATTTATGTCGCATGCTAAATGGCCCGCACCCACGGTCTCTTTTCGTAATTTATAAAAAAACACGTGGCAAAAGATAACTCCGGGCTCTAAAGAGCGCATCGGTCATTACGTTCCCGATTAAAAATACCGAACGCGGGCGGCTCCGACCGAGCTATTAATCAAAGCGTATCGGCATTTTTCGGTGACGCAAACTCGTGGATTCAGTTAAACAGGAATTTCGGTAAATTCCGCGGAAAATGAAAGCCCCGCGCGCCGCCGCGCGTAGCGCTTTACACGTATCGCGCCACGGTTGCTTCTGTTCCGCCAGCTATACGGAAAATGATTAACGACGCGAGGAACGAGGTCGAACTTTCGGCACATCCGCGGCGGTTGCACGTGCAACCGAGTGATCCGAGAGACACGCCCGGCCGTTCCGTGCGGTTTTCAGACACGCCGGCGTCGTCCCCGTCGTCGTCGTCGTCGGCGTCGTTTGCGTTCCCGGAAATTTCGCTATTTTTTCACCGTCCTTCGTCGAAACGACATGTGACGACGCCGAGCATACGTGACGAGAGCAGGTGCGCGAGAAAAGTGCCGTCCGTCCTCCTCACCGTGGTGGCGAAGCTTACGCCGGCTAAACGGCTGTCGCCTCGACAGCGCGCGCAAAATATTAATTAAGGTACGTTATCTCGCTAAAAGGTCGTATCTTACGGCCGCATTTTTTCCCCCCCGCCTGTCTCTCGCGGAAAACGAATGTTGGCCCCTTACTCTTCCCGTTCTTAAGCCGTGAATTTTTTAATCTCTTGAAATTCTAAACGTCTACGCAAAAATTCTTTTATCTCTCCTCTTTCTCCTCCTTCACCTCCCCATCCTCCTCATCCCGCACCGCCGCCGAACTCTTTACACGTCCCGAAATATTCCGATAAAATATTTACAGCTAACCCGACTATCAATTTCAGTGAGGCATAAATAGACTGCTTAATGGCATTCGCAAAATCATCTATTCTTAGGCTGATCTTGTAAGTGGATCGATTAATAATCGTCAGACTATCGGATGGCTTTCTCTCCGCTGCAGTTTTCATTGACTCTCGAGACGATGTACAAGGGTTGTGCGCCAGGGAATTAATTTTTCCTGCGGAACTACACGTCGATAATTTCTCTTCGTCCATCGCACGTCGATTATCTCACGACACGCGCACACGAGGCTAATTAATATTTGTCGTGTCTCTCGTTGACGCGCGCAGATAATAACAGATTGTGTGAAAAATTAAAATTTTCCTACGCCAGCATTTTTCTTCCCTCGCCCTCTCGTTTCGTCAAAAATTTCTGCGAGTTGCGATTCAATGTTAGTCGACGAGGGGAGGGGGGGGGAACGATTCCCGATCCTTTTGATGGACAGCCATACGTTTCGTCGCAGCCGGGAAGGCCGGAAGGAACGCGAGAACTCTTCGGGGAACGCGAAAGCGACCGATCAGATTTCAATGGACGCATTTCAATCGGGGTCACTGCATACGAATTTCTCTTTGGTATGCAATGATTTATGGTTCGTTGCGCGCTCTGGTTGCGGTCGGTTCGCCGCCGAGGCAGCGCCGGGGGAGAAAAAAAGCTCTTCGAAAAAGCTCCGCACGACCGCTCCGCCATCGGCGAAATGGACGGACCGAAAAGGAAGTTATCGGCGTTCCTTGTATTTTATTCCGTCGTGTTGCGTGTATTACTACAGTCGCCGATATCGAAAAGAGAGATTTTCGAAGGGCGACGAAATATAGAGCGCGAAATCCGCAAATTTACGCGACCATCCGTCTCGTACTCGTGGAAACTTCTTTAAATTGTTATCGAATGACAGTGAGTGATAAACGACAATTATTTCAGTAAGATCGTTCTCACTGTTCGGGCAAGAACACACTGAGAGAAATGTTTTGTAAAATCAACCAAAGTTTGGTTGATTAGTGATCAAATGAATTTTATAGTGATAGTTACTAAATACATAGTTTGTTTTGACCAAACAATTTGTAGTCTTAACCAAATAATTATTTTCATACAACAAATTACAAAAAGTTTTGTTAAATGTAACTAAGTTTTTGGTACCAGTAACTACAAAATTCATTTGATCACTATTCAACCAAACGTTAGTTGATCTTACCAAACGATTTCTCTCAGTGTACCATTCTATACACTGAAAGAAATGTTTTATAAAATCAACCAAAGTTTGGCTGATTAGTGATCAGATGAATTTTATAGTGATAATTACTAAATATATAGTTGTTTTGACCAAACAATTTGTAGTGTTAACCAAATAATTATTTTCATACAACAAATTACAAAAAGTTTTTGGTTTTTTTTGTTAAATGTAACAAAGTTTTTAGTACCAGTAACTATAAAATTCATTTGATCACTATACTACCAAACGATTTCTCTCGGTGCAAACAACGTCTCAAAATGTTATTGGGCGCCTGTGAAACCTGACACCGCCGATATCGGATTTTCGCTCGCTTATTTTAATATAATTAATTCAATTAAAATCACTCACCTTCTTGGCGTCATTGTTGTTATCGGCCGCGTGATGAGGTTGCGGACTCATTGAAGCACCATTGCTGACTGCCCCGCTTTGCGATAGAAGCTCGTCACTACCCCTCTGCAACAATAGAGAGAACACATTCGTATAAATAATTCTTAGCATCACGACTCCTCGGTAAATTCCACTTTCCGCGACGTCTATATTTTACGTCAGCGAGCAATAATGTAATTCAGAATTATTGCGAAAGTCGCGCGTTTTAGCAGGGCTCTACGTTACGACGATCCTCGAATATTATTAGTTGTATATTTTCAGAGCAATGCGGAGGATAACAGCGTTACAGAAATGTTACGCGAATCGTAAGAATGTTGCAGCAATTTTGCAGAATGACGTTAAGCCCCGGACGGTTTAGTATTCTACGAGCACTAATCGCGTCGCCCGTCCCATTTTATCTTCCCGGTGCTTTGAGGGGAATTGAAATAAATTATCGCGTCGAGCATCTTTCGATTACTTAAAAAGTGGAGAGAAGCAACGCGGATCTTCAGCGAAATCCCATTCGATGTCTCGTCTTTTAGAACGCTGATAAATCTCGGACTTGGCGTCAAAAGAAACGGGTCAAAAGCGCACAGCAAGTAAGACGCTTTTAACACAAGTCTGAATCTAAATGCTTAACGGGGACGCGGAAAAACGTTGCGGTCACTCGAGCGAAGAGAGAGAAAGAGAGAGAGAGAGCTCTCTCACGAGATATTAATAATTAATCCCTATGAACCTTCGTCTCCTTCGCGAATCGTCACGAGAACTTCTTCACGACCCGTCTCTTTTAACGAGATCGTTAATCAGCCTATACGCAATCACCACAAAGAAGGATTTACAGAAATAAGTAAGCGAAACTGCCAAAGTATATTCGCCAAAGTAATTAAGAGTAACGCTTAATCAATACTCAGACTGAGTCTGTGCGCTTTATAGTGCAGCACCAGTGATAGCTGTGGATTATTTTTCTGTTGATTACCCTCGTTGAACACCTCGTCACATTATTCCGCGGATATTTTGTATACTACGTTCAATCTATAAGTATTAATCTATAAATATTTAATCTATGATACGAGGGTAATGCGCTTTTTCCTTATTTACGACGGAGACTCGCCTTTTCGCGATTACGACTTTTCTCATTCGCATTCATTATACAGTCGCGGTTTTCTCGTCGGCGGCGTTCAGCGTCAAAGGGGGCATCGCGTGCATCGTGTGTATCGCTTAACGAAATATTTATTTCACGCTGCACCGTCGCTGCATTTATTCACGAATTACGCGCTGTATTATGCAATCGCGGTTGGACGCGGTCCGTTAAATTTGCAGGTGGTGCTTTGAAAGCGGGAGCCTTCGCCTGTGTTCTCACACAGGCGAAAATACATGAAAGATAATTCATAACTCGTAAGGAAAACCACTGAGGACTTCGGCCACGACTTCGAGACGGAATGCGAGATCAAAGACGGAAAAGATGACTGAACTGAGGCCGAGGGAAGGCGAGCCACGGGATATGGCAGATTCATTTGCGGCCAGCCCTCGGGGTCATCGGCAACAAAGAGCGGGAGTAAACCCCGACTACGTTATTCTTTGAATGCCAGCTGGAAAGTTGCCGGCCGATTTAAATAAGCGCATTCACTCGTTTACGAAACACTAATTTTATTATTTTATTTCTTCCATTTACGAAGATTTCTTACGATTTGAGAGAGCGAGCCAGGAAAATTGCCGTCAAAGTTCGCGATCTTTCATCGCGTAGATTAAAGAAAATTGGATATCTAATCTCCTCTCGCTTTACGGAGGAGCATTACTTTTTGCTTTCTCGAAATCTTACGAAAATATTACTTTTTCCAATACAGCGATACTCCTGACGCGAAGCAGATGCGCAAAAACGTAGAAATGAATAAATTAAATGGAAAAAAAATGTCCATATACATGTACATTTAAATGTACATTATGCACGTCTATTCGTCCAGTCGCACGGAGTATTACTACAGAAAGTCGCAAAAGTGTTTGCCCGCAACTCGAAAAATAAATAAAAGTAGGAAGCTTGGCGAGTGTGCAATTAGGAGGGCGCGTCCTCTGCACGACGACGCACGTCTCATACACGGTTTATCTTGCGAAAGTACACCGCGAACGTTCTCAGCGCATTGAGTGTGCGCTGTTAGGCGGAATATCGTTCAAAGAGCGGCAAGAAGGAGCTCTTATACGAAATGGGATCCCCATCTCTCTGCGATCACAGAGAAAGAGAGAGAGGGGGAGGGAGCCTCGTGAGTGGAGACAAGCCGCGGAAAGGGATTCCGTATTTTCCTCAGTTATGGGGATAGGGGTTCATCCTCTCTGACCAACAACCGGCGGAGCTGTCCGCCCCGGTCCCGGATGCTCGTGTATTATTTATTTCCCGCGGACGTATGGATTATGGACCCGCTAACTCCCCTTTCGCTCCGGAGCCTCAGTAACCCCCGTAACTCACGGACTCCGCGTTCTCTCGTCTTCTCTGTTTTCATTCTTCAATTCTCCACCTTCCCTTACTCCCCCAGACCGCCCACCGTCCCGCGATTCCCGTCCTGGTTTTTCCTTTCAACTTCGCGGATCATGAGGTTGTTTTCTCTCGATCTTCACGAACCGTCGAGATCTTAAATCCAGGAAACAGCCGCTGTCTCGCTCTTTCTTCCCCTCTTCCCCGTCACTCGGTCGCCGTTTTCTCCTTTTCTCTCTTTTTTTTTTCCTTCGTCTTTCGTGTTTCCGCTGAAAGAAAATCTCCTGTGCGACCCGGTGAAGAGCGCGCGGACGTTTTACGTGCCCGACGACCCGCACGGAATTGTCTCAAGATCGTCCGCGCGGACGGGGTGGAGACGGACGTTGGTACGCTGAGCGAGCGTACCCGGGAACGATGAAGCTTCGCTCGGATGACAAACCAATCTCACGCGCCGGCTGCGGGCCCGATGAGCTCTCTCTCTCTCTCTCTCCGGCCGCGGACGCTCTATCGAGGAAGAAAACTCCGCGGCACGCTCCGTTGGGCTCATCCGGATCCGATGACTATCGGACGAATAAATACTGGATGCACGAGCGGGTGTATTAAATTGTGCTCGATCACCGAAAACCGTAGCCCCCGGGAAAGGAGTACGCGTTAAGGAATAAAACGCAATCTTCGACCGAAATCTGGATGCCAAAGCCGTTACCGGAAGCAATCTTAACTGTGATCCTGTTATCCCTCGGCATGGTTACTCGTCGCTTACGAGCCGGCAATTGCCTAGCCGTAGGTAGGTCAATTTTCTTGGTAGATCGTCTCGTGCAAAGGATGACGACGACGACGGCGACGGTGGTGGTGGCGATAGAAGGATGCGAAACACACGACGTGGCGCCGCTAAAATAATATTGGCCGAAGATAGCCTGCCTGGTGATAGGCTGCCAAGGAAAGGGCTTGGCTGGCCGGGGCGAGGATGCGGAAAGCCATTATTGCCTTTCGAGATGGATGACTTCTGGATACACGAGCTCTCACGCGACACGACACAACCGACCGAAACTTCAGCCGAGAGATTACGAAGATTTTAGGACCGTGGAGAGAGTTGGATTACTTCGTTTTATGGAGGCGGGATTATGTACGAATCCTATTCCTGATATTACCCGCACCTATCTAAATCTCCTGCATGCGTGCCATATTGCCGCTGATGAATAAAGTTCTGCCTCTTCCGCAATCACGAGACGTTATTAATACCGAATGACGACTGATGACGCAAATTTGTCGACAATTAATCGACATCGCGCACCTGCGACGAGTCATCGTTATACAACAAACGGCTGAATAAAGAGCGCCAATGAGGGATAAATGTCAATTCGCTTCGTTGGAAAAATAGCGAGGAAACGCTGGGTTATATGAAAATGATACTTACGCAAGACAGGCCAATATAATACATTGAACGATGGCAGAAAGTTTAATGAATGAATTGTAAACGTAAAATTGTTAACTCTGATATTCTGTTCGATTTTGTCATACCATCATTTTAATTGAGGAGATTAATATGATAAAAAATTTTAGAAAAATCATGAATAAAAAAATTTGTACAGAAGAGATTTTGCAAAAAGTGCAGAGATTATACAAAAAAATCATCAAATGCTGAAGAAAAAAAGCTTTTAAATAAAGTATTAGTAAGAAAATGAAATATATTTTGAATCAATAGATCCAAATAGAACAGCGAGGTTAATCAATTTCAAGTATATAAATTTATAAAGGTTCTCTTTCGTACTTAACTTTGGCAAGAGAAAATTGAGACCCATCTCTCACTTCAATTAAAATTTAATCGAATGCAGTGGAAAGAGCAAAAAGTTAACGGGATCGCGGAATCGAAATTGGCTATAATTACTAATAATACGAATCTTTATGCGACTTGCATCACGACTTGCCTACAAGCTGGATAATTTGACGAGGACGGAAGTTTCCTGTAGAGTCGTGATTCTCGTCGAGACCCTACGGCAAATGATGTGGAAAGAGGGCAGAAATTAAAGCCGCTCGTTAGGATGAAACGCTTCCACTGCGATCGCCGTGCTTCGGCGTCACTGAACCGCGAACGGAGGAGGATGAAACGATCCGATATTCGAAACATACAAAGAGCCGCGAAAGTGGATCGTGTCTTCTCTTTCATGGGACGCGTTGGAATTTCGCGAACTCGTCGGGTCAAACGGCGGATGGGAAACCGGATTATCGGCCACGATAATCGCCCGGCTTGCGTCTTATCGCGCGGTTCACCTACCCTCGTGCTCGAAATTTGTTTAAGATTAGTGAATCTCTCCCTCGTAAGTCCGCAGCTGACAAATTCACTTAAAAGTTTGACGGTTAAATTGATTATATAGAATAAGGTTTCTTTTGTCTTATGTAGTCCAAAAGCTTCGTGACGTCAAGAAAAAGAATCAACCATCTTTTGAAGAGAAAATTGATTTTTTCCGATCTTCAAACGAAAATCGGATGAAAGGAAAGGTGATTCTACGATATCTTTCATATTAAGTAGACTCGCATTCTCGTGCACTCTCGTGTGAAGATTTACTAGACTTAATGAACGGAACGGTTAATCTCGACATTCGCGATAGCAAGGGTGGCATTGAAAAGTCCGAAGATGCACATAATGGCGTCGATCGACGCTTGCCAGGACGACGGCACATGCCTGTAACTATCATCATTAGTGGCATTTCCGTTCGCACTGCCGTGCATCTATTCGCTAATGAAGTCGATGTGAGTATCGAGAATTTCGCTTTAATTAGCGCGCCCAGCTAGGAGGTTTCATTTGCATCTTGTGGTCGGGAGAAACCTGCCGATGCGTTCCCATCGATCTAGTATGAAATTGATAGACAATCGGAGTGTAGCGCGAGAGAGACTTGTACATAACGCAAAGTTACGTAGAATAAATGGTGACACACTTTCCTTTATCGATTAAGTATCATAGAGCGCGTTAGTTTTAGCTTTGTCATACAGTACGACGCAATTCGACTAATAATACGAGCAATTAGCCGAATGAATTGCGCGCTGATAATTAACAAGCAGCTTGCCTCGTTGTCTGCAGTCTGATATAAATTACCTCGAATGAGCTTCTCGTGGCTTCTTTCAAAGCACGAATATAACAAAGACAGGATTATTCCGTCTTGGAAAATTGACGGACAGTACAAATGAATGAAATAAGATCGCACACACAACGCGCGGTTTTCCAATTTCTCTCCGTCAATTATTGGGAGAATTAATCCTCTATAAAACTGATATCGGTGACATCGGAAGAATAACTGACTCTCCGTTGATGATAGAATGTACGTCTTTATCGCATGAATCGACTTTTGAAGCGATAAAGTCCGATTAATCTGGCCGTAGCTCTCCGTTTGTCGCCCATGTAAAAATGACTTCTCGCGATTATATTTAATTCTAGGGACGCATGGGGAAGAGGGGAGGGAACAGATATTCAAATATCGATGGTGCACTTTCCGCTGACGTATGCAAAATAGCGAATGTGTTTGCCGACGAGGCGTTGCGACGCTTTTTTTCTCTCGCCGAATGCCATCCCCTTCTCGTCACCGTTCGTACTCAACAAAAGTTACTTCAACCGGGCCACTTCGCCCACTTCCCTTCGCTTGAGTCTCTCTCTCTCTCTCTCTCTCTCCTCCCTTCTCTTTCCCGCCCCAAACTTCGTTCTTACGCGGTTACGCCATTCGACCTCATGAATTTCAGAATAATACCTCGGTCCGCTGCCTACAAAATACGCACGAGCGTCTTCGTGGAAGAGCAAAGCCTGCGCGGCGACGAATTTTCGTGCCTGTGTGCGAATGTGTGGTGTACATACAAGCGCAAGTACTTTCTCGAAAACCAAACACAAGATGGGAGACGCACGCGGAAAATTCACCGACTGCGTTCCGCGAAGTAAATTAAGTTTCGACGAGCGCAACTTCGCTGAAATGAAAAAGAACTCGGTAGCTGGGTAAATAATCCAGCGCAACGTAACCGCAGCTTCAATGATAAATCCGTTCATCCGATGCAGCATCTCGAATTCTCTATCAAATTTCTCTCGTAAAAAATATGTAGCACGTGCGAAAATTAATCAACCGACGCGGGAAGAAGCTGCGCGCTCGTCGAAGTTCCAATTTTCGAGGAGGGCGACGATCGAAATTACGCTTAGAGCCCGTCGACATTCGTTCTCTCTAACATTTATTGTAAGTCGCCGTCGCAAATGTTGAATCCTTGATTTGAAAATATAATCTCAAGACACGGAGCTTTCGACCTCATACGCGAGATGAGGTGCTCTCAAGGGCTTTTCGCACCTCGCTTCGTTTTTATCGCGATTACGTTGTTCGGCTTCATGAATTTCAGAATAACGCATTTTTTTTAAAATATACGCTCTCGGAGAAAACACACAGCAATAACCGGCGACCTCGAACATTACTACTCTTGCTTTTTCAGCTATATCCTGCGAAAACATAAGGCGGAATAAGGATAGAGGATATGTAAAAAAAATTGACTGTTTAAATTGTACATATCGTAATTTACCCTCTGTCGACTTCCATCGTACGAGTGTACGTAAATCTTGCTATCCTCAATGTAAGAAATATAAAAAGGGCAATGCAAAGGTATAATTAACAACAATGTTAACATAATTAGTATTAACTTTTTGTAAAAAGAAAGAGAGAGAAGCAGCACTAGGAAAAATGTTTTGTTCTAACGAATCAAAAGTTTGTTATAACAACATAATTTTTTGGTTAAAATGTACCGAACAAAACTATTTGGTTAGTAAAAACAAAACATCTTGTTTCTATAACAAAATGCTTTTGTTACAGCAGAAGACACTAACAAAATAAACTTTGTTACGAAAAATAAAATGCACTTATTAAGCACAAGTTATTTTAGTTAAAGTCAATTACGTAATTGTCATTTAATTAAAATGCTTAAATTTATTACATAAAGTTTAAGAACAAAATTATTTGGTTCACGGAAAAATGTATTTCGCAGAAGCAACTAAGTTTTTTGTTATATAAAACATCATATTTAATTATTGTTAAAAAATGTCAACTAAACAGTTTTGTAAAAGGTTTGTACTAATTTTTTTTCCCTAATGAGAAAGGCTGCTCTGTTCAGTCTGAATTTATTGCACTTCGAGTCTTTATTGCCACCATTTTTATTATGAGCAGCAAATTGACAATAGAATTACTTTTAGGATACAGCAATTTCGCTTAGACAGGCGACTATATCTCGGGAGAAATAGAGCGACAGTAAAGAGATGCTGCGCGTCGATAGAAGACGATCCGGAGAGAAGTCGCCTTTACGGACGATTATCTTGAAATCTTTGGGGAACAAAGGGGGAAACTCATCTAATAAAGGCATGAAGGCTTAATAAGCCATAATCGCGGAAGAAAGTAGACTTACCGACGGTTTTTCAAGAGGTACTTAAGAGTTCTTCGTGCGGGCTAAAAAGCTTTGCGCGAACGACGACGACGACGGCGACGATGAGAAACAATGAGAGAGCATAGTTGCACAAAAATAAGATCCGCCGTGCCGGGGGGGAGAGGGGGGGGGTGGCTGGGAATCGAGGAGAAAAGTACGAAGATCGCAGGCTGGAACACTTCTCCGGAGGGATTGCATTTCGCGAGTTTCGAGAGCGCCGATCAGAAAAAAGGAGCCGGACGAGGAGTCGACCGAAATATGAAGTTCTCTCCAAAACTGGGCTATATCGGCTGGAAGTAGCACGACCCTCGAAAGCTGGCGCGAGTCAGATAAATCGCGAAAGCGGGTCGAATCCTGCGGGAATCCCCCCCCCCCCAGAAAAGTTCTACGGCGGCGATCCATACGTGCGGACGAATTGAAAGTCTAAGACGAATAATCAATTTTTGCCGGAAACCCGCCGGAATTCTCGCTCTATGGAAATTTTACTCTTCGAGTTGGTGCGCTCTCGCGCGTAGTGTACCTTTATCTTTAATTTTCTTCGCTTCCTATATTTTGAATTCACCATTTTCATCATTTTCTTGAATACCTTCAGCATATCTTGAATATCGGTTAATATCAAATCACAAAGACGTAGTATAATATTATGTAAACAGAGTGCAGCCCGCGCGAGAGGAGAATCGTGTCCGACACTGTCGGAGACTAGTTCGATACTGAGAGAAAAGCGCTGTTTACGTGTCCCCGTGTTCAAGGCTGTATTATGATCAATACAGTCGTAATTCTAATATTTACAGACGCTTTACATTCTTGCTTATACACTGAGAGAAATATAGACCAAACGTTTAGCTAAATGGCGATCAAATGAATTTTATAAACATTTGTTTTTATACAACTTCTAACCAAATGGTTTGTTAAATGTAACTAAGCATTTGAGGTATCAGTAACTACAAAATTCATTTGATCACTATTTAATTAAACGTTTGATCTATCTCACCAAATATTTCTCTCAGTGTAAAACGAGGATTGATTGAATCGAAGCAAACAAATCGAGCATATGCCGGAAACGTTCACGATACTCATTTAAATTTTTACGAAAATTAAAAAGATTATCTAGATATTCGCGACAATAAAATGATAAATTAATATCAGAGCAGCGATACATTTCTTCACGTCTCATTCGATTGGTCACGTCGGTTTAATGGACGATAGAAGAGATCGAATATTGCATACATAATAGCCGTTACGACTCTATTATGCAGCTGCGGAGCCGTATAGACAATACAATTCGGATTTTTCGCGGGAGAGCTCGCAATCATCTTTATAATTCCGTTACGGAGAAGTCAGCGGAAAACGGTCCCGCGGGGAAAGCCGAATGGGAAATTTAGTCGGTCGGATGCGATTAAGGTCGAACGTGGCGCAGATGAAATTTAAAGCATCGCTCCTCTCGTCGATCCTTTGAGATATGCTCCGCCATTCATGCGCAGGATATCTCGATCCTACTACAAAAGCGCGTGTAGCTATTGGCCCCGATATATTTCACTTTCACGGTGAAAATGCGAATCTTCCCCGGCAAGCCGATTTCAACGCCTTCGCGGAGCGACAGATAAAGATCGCTACGTTTAACTAAAATAATCATTCCTCACGTTGAATGCAATTAGTTTAATTGATTATCTTCCGGACTGAGAGACGCGCGCGTACAGATTTATCGACAATCTTTTAATCACTTAAATCAAATGTATTTTCCCTTCGAGATATTAATCGCTTAATTTAATAACCATTTCTATAATTTGTGAAATATTAATTACTACAAGCACCCCGCCGTACTTTGAAAAAGTAATGCGAATTTTAAAAGACTTGTATTTCTTTCACGCTGCGACACTCTTATCTACTACTCGGTCTCATTCAGTTAAAAGATTGTTGATTAGAAATTATTGGCAGAATGTCTGAAGAGAGAGAATGTCTGAAGATAAGGACTAGACTAATCTCTTTCGAAGGTGAGCACGAGTCAAACGACATAACGAAAGGATAAAATGAAGGAATAATTACCCATCGATTAGCGAAGAGTCTCTAATTGCTCGAAGAATGACGCTCGATCGATCTCGTGATAACTATTACATTTTCCTTCTTTCTTTACATCATCATTTTACTTGATGAGCAATCCCTATCCGCGTATGTTTATAATTGAATTTATGTAGGGAAATGTCTTGATTAATGATATTCCTAAAAAGATTAGGAAATGTTTGGAGTGCCTCCATTTTCAAAATAAAAACGATGAAAGACGAAACATCATGAAATGAGCGATGAAATCGCTGAAAGAGGTTCAATTAGCCGCACGTGTCATGGTGTAGAGCGAAGAAACTTGTAAAATAACGCTTTCGTCGTCAACTTGATCGTAAAGACTAGTTTACAGCCTCTCTTTGAGCTGTACACTGAGAAAAAAAAACTGTTAACTGAACTAAATACGTTTAATTGCATATGAATTACTTAGTTCAAATGTTAATTTATTTGAGTCAAATACACGGTAGTAATTCGAATGTATATCTGTTTCTTCTCGAAATGACATTTCTTTGAATTAACAAATGTTTGCTTGACAGCCGGTGACCGCCGCATTTAGTTGAATGAACTAATATTTTTTTAAGTCAACAAATTTTTTTTCTCAGTGTAGAGCATAAGAATAGACGAGAGAGCGAGAGGAAGAGAGAAAGAGAGAGAAGCTCGTTCGCCAATTCTTCGAATACGTTCGCAGCTCTCTAAGCAGCTGAAATGTAATATTTCAATTCCTCTTAAATTCCAACACGCTTTAGAAATAGACCCTTAAGAAATAGACGTCAAATCCCATTTTTACTAAAAATGGAAATTCGACACGAGTTTATTGAAACTACAAGAAGCGCTGGAGATCAGAATATTCGATCATAAAAGGGTTCATCCCATTTTCAGTTCGGAAAAGCGGAGATCGTATTTTTACTGGAAGGAAAGGATTTATCGAAATTTAAAATTTTCTTTTAAAAACTGATTTACAAGCGAAAATGACGCGAGCGAAAGGGGAAAGTCGTTCAGCAGTAATCGCGCATTTTTCGTCAGTGCGATGAAAACGAAGCCGTCTCTCTCGGTCGATCGACGGTAAAACGACCGTTTGGAGCGTTTTCCTCGGGATATATAAGGGCAATTATATCGGCAGAAACGACGGATGGATTCCGGAAGCGGAAGGGACGTCGCCCGATTGTCCGGAAGGCGGCGAAGATTGCCGTCGCCAGCACGTTTCACGAAGCCGATTTTCGTCTTTTCTTGCCCATTCAGACCTCTTGTCTGGAACTCGCCTCGTTCGAGAATGTCATTCCTAACTCGCGGAAAGTTCTTTTTGACCATTTCCCCGTCGACAAGCTGGCGAAGATCAGACGAACGGAAATTCATGACGTTAATCCGAATAAAGTGTTTCATACTTTATAACATGTATTATGTAATTTTCCTTTTTCTCTCTGAAAAACTTGGAAAAAAAAAATTCAGTTAAAATACACAAGAGCAACGTGAAAATTTCGAACGACGTAACTTTCTAAAAACAATTGCTTTTTTAAAAAATTGCTTCAACGTTAATACCAAAGTCAATTTACGGTGTATATTGCCGTCCAATTTTGTTCCGATAAAATATTCTATCTACGTGCCCACCGTTGTCCAAACGACCTCTCGACATCGCTCAAACTCGGCCAGGCGTTAAAAAATTTCCCGGTAGTTAAAACGTTAACGTCGTTTCAATTTCGAGATCTTCGCGAGAACCGTCTGCCCGTCAGCCCATCGAATTCAACCACTGTGCGCGCACACACATCGCAATACGACCCCTTTCGAATGCACTACCCCTTCGTGGCCTCGTCGCCGGAAGCCTCGGCAGCCTCAGTCGACCGCCGCGAGCGGCGAAATTGGATTGTTATTCTATTTTCGAAAGCAATTTGCAAGTGTTATCAAAAGTTTTCGGGCCACGCCTGCCATTCTCCGCTCGCAGCCCCGACCCCGGCGAACGCGAGAGAACTGCAGCGCCTCCCGGTCTTCCGGTTGGTTTTCCTTGCTTTTTCGAGCCGAGAAACGCGACGCGACGCGACGCATCGACGCGGCACCGATGGGCTCTGCATCTGAATTTCGGATTTTCCGACGCATCTCGCGAGACGAGCGCTCGACGAGGGAATCCGTCATGGTAAGCTCCTTTCCGAAATTCTCCGCCGACGACGCGCGTTTATTGGCCCTTAGACTTGGCGCACGCTGCCATTTTCGCACAATTTGATGCGAAGAAATAAGTCCGCTCTGACGAAAGCTACGCAGCAGGGTGTATCCGCCACAAATCCCACCCTTTCTCAGGAATTTGTTTTTTTTTTTTTTTTTTTACAGAAATGTCGAGGTTTTATAACTGTGGATTGAAAATATTTTCACGAATCATGCACTGAAAAAAAAAAGACTGGTTATAACTACCAAATGTATAGTGAAATAGTATCAATTAAATATTTGGTCAAGGTAACCAAAAATAATTTTACTATTAGAGAGATATTCGACCGATAATGTATAACATAAAAATTGAAACAAGAACGCCTTCTTACGGTCAAGCTAGATCTTAGTGCTTTTATATATTTTACTTGTCTGATTTTTATATATCTTTTTTCATATTCAACCGACTGCGCGCCGAATTACTTTTCCGGTCATAGCACAGCTATAAGTTGAACATGAACAGGTAATGTCACATTTATTAAATTAGAAACAATTTAATAATTGACGATGCTAACTTGCATCTTGATGTTAGACCCCTTTTCTCCCCTGAAAAAACTGAAGAATTTTACAGTAATAATTTTACTTTTCTAAATATTTAGTAACTTATATCAGATTTGATAATACTTACTAAACATTTAGTAAAATAAAATTACTTTTGGTTATATTGACAAAATATTTAATTGATATTATTTCACTATACACATTTGGTAGTTATAACCAGACTTTTTTTCAGTGTGTACTGAGTAAGATGACGGAGTTTTACAGCCTCAATTACAAATTGATTTTACCTTCTCTATAATCATTTTTCATCTCTGCCTTCAGATTAAGTTCGATCTGTTACACGAAAAGAAAAAGTTAAATGGTTATTATTTTGCTACTACGCTCAAGTAAGTTGGAGTTTATTCATTATCTATATACCTCAAGAGACAACAGACATTTCCATTTAATCCCGGGACACGTTCGCCGCTTTATCTCGCGACCCAATGCGAACCGTTTTATCCTCGACTGACGATTGTGGAGATCAACAGATGGTCGTTCGAACTTCAACACTTTCCCCAACTTCGTGGGGAGGAAGGGACGGGAGTGTCGTCCGCGCGCACGGAAAAAAAGTTCCGACGACGGGAGAAAACGGGAGATGGACGAAGGGGGGAAAAAAACTCTGAGATCCGTAATTAAAAACAATCCCTTATCCGTCGGCTCGCGATGTAACGTACACATTTGCGCGAGGCGAATCTACTTTCGTCCCCGTACAACCGTGGAACCCGCCGTATGTAGCTACGCCGGTTATTTTCCAAAGTTTGCGAAGTAATCTTGGATAGATCGTCTGGGATACTGAGGGGAGCTTGAACCCCCGTGTCGGCGGCAAGGCGCCCCAGCGAAATTTTATCGTCCCGAGAAACTTGCCGCCACCTTCGAGTAGCGAGTGGGCGTATTCGAGATTTCGTGCCAACGCGGTGTGTCAACAACGGTCATTCGAACGTGCGAATTGATCGCAAATGAAATGAGGTGTTTGCGGAACTCAGTTGTTTAATTGCATTTTCAATTCGAGTTGAAATTTAAATAAAACTCTTGGGGGAAAGATTATCGCGATTAAATGTTTATCGAAATCAATGCATTATACACTGTTGGAAATTTCTTAATGACTTTTAATTAACATGTAAAGAAAGCTTGGTTCAAGCCCGTAAATGAAAAGCAATGCAGTATATGAATATTCATTTACTAATGTCTTAAATTTTATTAACGTTTATATTATTTCATTTACGTTTGTATTAAAAGTATATTAAATTTCAGTACACTTATATATTTTAATCCACTTAAACTTAATTTCATTAACATGTACATTAAAAATTATTTCAGTTGCGAGTGATTTAAATGTCATTTACCATTGTATATTAAAAGTTCATGAAATTTCATGGTATTTTTAACAGTGTACATAAAAATGAACTACTTAATGCTGCTTTTCGCAATCTTTTATAATTTTCAATCTATAATATAAAACGGTATGCCATTTAATTGTAATTAAAACGATTCGACGATAGTCACGTTACTCAAACTTGAGCACAGTGGTCGAGAATTAAGAGCAATTTTTATCTAATGCAAAGAAAACTGACATGGGCGAGAAATTTGTCGAGCGATCGTCGGTGGATCTCCTTCGGTCAAGCAAATCGAATTTCCAGACTTAACGATCAACAAATGTTGTAACTGCGACCGTGGTAGTCCCCGTTAGGCCACCTATCTCGTTCCCCTCGCTTCCAATGGACTTCCCCACTCTCGTTCTCTTCTTTCCCCCTTGGAGCGATGGATGGATGAGTTAAGTAATTCCATTGGACGACTCGGAAGGGTCCAACCAGTTTTCTCGCAGTCGGGAGCCCGTAACTATGTCAGAGCGCTTCCCCCGACTTCCGAGCTGCGGAATTTGATTTTAATCATTCATCGCGCGCGCATTCAACACAGAAACGATTTCTTTTCCCGTTTGTACATATCCGTCGTGGTAAACGATATACCGCGAGCGGTCCGCGTTAATAAAGCACCGCTCCTCCGCACTCTCGTTGAACGGACAGATAATTTACGCCCCAGTTAAGTCTACGCCGCAGATTGCGACTACGGCGAGACAATTAAGGCGCGATTTAAAAAGGAAGCTTGCAGATGTTATACGATACGAATGAGAATTGTATCCGCGGGATCAGATTGCATAGAATTATGGTATAGGGCATAGTTCATTCCTTCATCATTCTCTTGCATCTACACTGAAAAAAAAAGACTGGTTATAACTACCAAATGTATAGTGAAATAGTATCAATTAAATATTTGGTCAATGTAACCAAAAATAAATTTACTTTTCTAAATATTTAGTAACTTATACCAGATTTGATAATATTTATTAAACATTTAGTAAAATAAAATTATTTTTAGTTATATTGACCAAATATTTAATTGATATTTCACTATACATTTAGTAGTTATAACCAGACTTTTTTTTCAGTATACGTATAAACAATCTTCCTTTCCTTTATCCAAAATTTAATAAGATATAAATGATTATATCGTTTTTTGATGATTTTACGCAAATATTTGTCGTTTTGATTTAATCATTTTTTTCGAGAGTTAGATAAACTCTGAATTTAATTTCCTAAATAACGAAGAATTTTTTTCCCCAGTGTCTAACCGATTAGTCACTCGGGAACAGTTAGCACCCCCCCTTTGAGTTTAACGAGAACGAATTTTGGTTCGACAGTTCGAAAGTTTACGAGAGAGCGAAAATTATGTAACGACACGTCGACAAAATATTTTGAGAAGTAACGCATTCCGAAAGTTAACGTATTCCATGACTTAACAATCTGAATAAATTGAGTAAATTGAAAGTACAGCGAAGCGATGTAAAAATCGCTGAAAGAAAATAAATTCCGTCGAATGAAACAGCTAGAGTGTCAGATAACGATGCAATTGCTTCTCCGTTTGCTCCATTTCTTCCTTCCTTTTCTTGACGTGAATGTACGGATACGAATCTTTTTCCACTAAGATCATTGTTGAATCTTTCTAAGCCTCTATCTATTTCCGTAAATGTTTTAAAGATCGGATGTCAACAAATGTATATAAATCACCGTCTCTAACTGCAACACTCGCTGATCTCCCCACGGCATTCTCGAAATTTGTATCACTCTCTTCCGCGCATATTATTTTTCAAAAAATATAACCAGAGGTTCGGCGAGATTCGGAGCGGAGCGAGAGGACATACGAGCATCGAGCGAGGCGTAAATCAAATTCGAATGTCCCACGTGCGCCCGGGTGTCGCGAGAAAGCGTGCGCGAACGGACCCACACGCGCCCGCGGGAGATGAAATACGTAAATACGCGAGATGAAATACCGCAAAGAACGGACGGTAGCTTGCGCGACGAAAAATTCCCCCGGGTGCCGTTTTCAATGGTGTCCGGACCTGCCGAGAGCACCACCCCCCTCTCTCTTTCTCACCCTTTGGACTCGCCGCCCTTTTCGCTCTCAAATCGAATAAATGCTATTGCGTGAACTACGAAGCTGCAACCGAAGACAATTGGATTTTAATTCGATTCCTTTTCCCGTTATCTCTCGTTGTCGTTGCTGTACTGCGCCATCTTTCTCTTGCATTCCTCCGTGTCTATCCTTCCAAATCGCTTTCTCGATAACCCATGACGAGAGAGAAAGGGGGGGGGGGAAAGGGAGAGGACACACGGTGGGTTCCTGGGTTACAGTGTTTCCTATGATCTCGAATTTCTGGCAAGATTGGATTACGGGCTCCTCAGTGCTCGCAAAGAACCGCGCTCTTTATTATTTAATCGATCGTGGAATTAAAACGGAATTCAATTACGATGTTGAGATGAAACGATTGCTCCCGCCGTTCGTCCGCAATTATTCTCGTTTTTTGCGATAAGACTCGGTCCACGTGTGCGATGCCAAGTAGCGAATAAACTAAATTTATTTGGGCATGTCAGTCGAAAGTGTGGTTTTCCGCGATTAAACGTGACGGTTTAAAGACTTCTTCGGAACGACGTAGGTAACCTAATCCGAAAAAAAAACACACGTACGTCCAAAGTATGAAGAGACTCGGGGAGGGAAGTTACCAAAACCGCAAGAGGCGTTCTGCTTTAGAGAAGCTCAATTATTTCGAGACAAATGGCACTTTACGCAGACAGCGTACGTTCGTCTATTTCCCTTTAATTCTCCTTCCTTTTTCTCCGTTTCACGCTTAACCACGCTCGTATCCGAAGCTTTCGATTATTCCCCGAAGCTTTTAATCCGCGTTGAATGCGCCGTTGCGCTGTTCCGTATCCACACTCATGATGGTCATTTGGAAACGGCACTGAAGGCACCGTGATTATCCGCGGGGCGTCGAAAGCCGCAGCCGCAGCCGCCGCCGCGCTTGAACTAATATTTAAGCAGCGGCTTAAATCGGCAAATGTAGTCCCGGCGGTTAAAACGACGCTGTTGCGAGCTCCGCCCGGTCGCGGAGAGATTAACCCAATACCACTTTCGAAATTAACTGAAGCCGCGTATCCCGCAGCGTACGCTGCGTCGTCTCGACGTGGCCGACGCTAAACGGCGAGATCGCTCACGATGGCGAAGAAAAACGCATACCGCCGCGTACATTGAGAAAAATCGTTTGGTAGAATAGTGATCAAATGAAATTTGTAGTATCAAAAACTTAGTTACATTTAACAAAACTTTTTGTAATTTGTTTTATGAAAATAATTATTTGGT